>DF239946.1:37170-77170 GCA_000507305.1 Breviolum minutum Mf 1.05b.01 | reverse complement strand
CTTCCTCTTTCATAACAATTTTTGTCATTGTTCTCATGAATTCACTTTCCAAATTTCAAGATACTCATTTGCTACCTATCACCCACCTACCACCTATCCACACCTATCCACACCCACTGAGTCCTGTCGCTGTTTCCCGTGCCAACGCCACTGGAACCATTTTTGGCTGTCGTTTCACCCGCTGCACCCGAAGGGCACGACGTCCCGCTCGCGCGCCCAAGGCTGGCTGGCAGGGAGTCCCGGGTTCCTCCAGAGGTGAAGGCCGTTCGCCCGTGAAAATAGGCCGAAATCCAACCATCACGCAGGGGCTACCATCACGCAGGGGCTACCAGCTACACTCCCTGAAACTTACATAGCAACTAAAAAAATGGATGGTTGGAATATTACTTTCATTTTGATAAAGCCTATTTTCAGATGCGATGTTTTTTTTGTTTCAGGGAGGGTAGCTTTTTGCCAACATGCATTTCTTACACAGCAGTTTATTATTTCATAGAAGTTGGAGATGCAAGAATGCAAATGCTCCCCCTAAGGGACCTCCCCTTCAGAAATAAGAGCTTTATGAAGGGCTATGAAAACCATTGGTTTCCCTTCATATCTTGCCTGCTATTTACCCTTGTTTTTTGGGGGGTGCGTTCGGGGTCATTCTCAAAGGCCTAGTAGAAATGGATGTGACAGTTTTTCTTTTGCTTATGCATGCTTATGCCAAAACATGTTTCTTATACCACATTTATGGTAGAAGTCGGAGATACAAGAAGGCAAATCGTGTAGTAGATTTTGGACATTTGTGAATGCAAACGCAACAAAATATAAATACACATATGCTGTACCTACATGACGATATTAGCAATGTATTCCAATACATGTACCTATGAACGACAGTTCTGTTTTGATGTTTGTTTCCATCTGTTATCTTGTTTCACCAGGTTACCCACTTCTACTGCCCTGCAGGCAACCCCAAACCCTATGACCCCTGGCGTCATGGGTCCTCCTTGGCCGGAACACACTCGGCAAAGCAGAAGCGCTCCGTGTCCACAAAGCTTTGGGACGCTTCCTTCCAGGCGGAAAAAAATCCACAAATTGCTGGGATGACCTTCGAGTCAAGGAGCACGTCAAGTATGCCTGTACGCCCCTACTTGGTTACCCAACAACCATGTGCCCATGTCTTACCATGCAGGTGCCTTTTTTGCATGCTTCTGATCCCATGAATTTGCGGGGCGTTTTTGTACATGTATTTCAGAATTACCACTTACTACGTGAGGGTGGATCTCCAAGTACCAATGGCAAAAAACTCTTTGCCGCTTGGCTTCCAGCAAATGATCATCTGCGCTCTTGGCGCAAAGGTTCTCGCACCTGCGAGAACCAAGGGCTGTCGACCAAAAAACAAAGGGGGGACCATCAGTATTGGTATCTAAATCTATGTTAGATTTCTGGGGGGGTACGGTACATCCACTGGAAATCGACCAAAACGAATCGACCCAAAGAGCACCTGGGCGCTGTAGGCGCTCCCTGCGCTAGGCTGCATTGTACGGCTTGCTCCTGGAGAGGACATGTAAGGTGGGCCAATACACCCGTTGGAAATGGGATAAGTTTTTAAGTAAGGTGGGCCCCTCCAGGGAATCCTTAAAAACATATCCCACCAAAAAGGAAGTTCGGAAAATCATCGACTCTAAAGTGCGTGCCGACCTGGTAGGGGAGATGTTAGGAATCCCTGCAAAGTATGACCCCAGTTACACATTTATTTTCGCCATTTAAAGGTGCCCGATTTTTATCCATTTATAACGATCGGCTTTTCTTGGCCAAGAGGATGATGTGATGACCTCAAAGCTGAAAAAAACAAAACACAAAAAACTGAACTTCCAGTTGCAAGTGGCCATGGCAGCTTAGGAAGCCATGCTATATAAATGTAAAAAAAAAACTCGGAGGATCATCCCAGTTACCCTCCCTGAAACTAACATCTCGCACCTAAAACTGATGGTTTCCAGTAAGAATCTCCTTTTCCAGGGGAGTATTTTCAGGTGCTATGTTAGTTTCAGGAAGGGTAGTAAGTGGTGATCGGATCACCCCCATTTATAAGCCATGAAGTTTGGCCATTTGGAAGGGAACAACCCCCAACTTAGGGGACGAACGCGATAACCATGGTTATTAACCACTGAACCAAGAACCGGGATGATCCTCGAAGTAAGGGGTGTAGGCACCAACATGTTGTTGTTCATGAAAATACGCGTTTTTGTTTGGCTTTTTTGTTGTCAAAAAAGTCAAGTGGTGCGTTTTGAAACCACAGTTCTAGTATCTTGCATTCTTGTGTCCAACGTCTCGTACTTCGATTAAAAAGATCAATTATCCCAAAGAACAAATTCCAAAGATCTCCAAAGCGTCAGCCAAACACCCCACATCTCCCAAGAACCATCTATTCGAATCACCAAATGCAAAAACAACTCCAACAAAATCAACAAAACCATTAGCATTTTGACCCAATAAGCAAAAAGATATCACAGGTTTAGTGTTTAGGATTTAGGGTTTCGGTCCGGAATATTTACTTACAATCTCCCAATTTTGCAGGATTTTGCCATATCATATAACCCATAGTCTGGAAAATATACTCCACCCCGTGTTGCATATATATGAACCCCTTATGAAACATGAAACATGTTCTCCATACCCGTTGCTTAGCAGGATTTCCATCCATTCCAGCGGATGTTTCTCGATCCTCACGTGCCACTGCCGTCTCGCAGCAATCACAACTGCAGCTCCGTGCTGCCGCCTGTCACATACGAGAGAAAAGGCACGGAAACATCCCCAAATTCCCCAATCAAAAAGGGCTTGGCTTTAAATGGAAAATATTAGTTCCTACATCCTACATATTCAGGAGTTGTCTTGACATGTTTTAATCCTACATATTCAGGAGTTGTCTTGATATGTTTTAAGTATTGTTTGACGCCACTTAAAGCAACATAAACACAAATCTGGGATTCCAGAGCTTCATGAGGGTATATCATATTTGATTTTTTTTAAATCTTGAACAATTATCTGACCAAAAAAAACATATTTCACCAACTTTAGAGTTCCCTGAAAGGTCGCCGGGGATTTGCTCGCCATGATTTGCCCCCAGAATTATGAACCAATTTGGGTCGACACTTGGATTTTGTCACACTTAAGCCTGGGTGCTGCATTTTTCAGATTGCTACTCGCATGTCGATTTGTAGATTTGTAGATTTGTAAGAGGCATGACATATTCAGGTGCCATCTACTTTCAAAAGTAAGATAAAATTTTGGTATATAAAAATAAAAATGATATAAAATGATATAGGTCATGGGTTTAAACTTACCCGCTAAAGACTGTCTTCAAATCTGGGGTCATGCAACAAGCTATACAAGCTAAAGGGTTATTATACTGCGCTTCTATCCCCAAAAGCAGCGATTTCAGTCGCGTCAACAACGTCAGAATTTGCTCAGAATCTTCCAAGAATGAAGTGCCGATTTGAAATCATGCCGTTACTACCACCTGCCATCAAAAACAAAAAAAAGGTCAAAATCGCACCCCAACAAAAATCTGCGAGATGATTTCCAAACATCCTCTAAAATCAAGTATTTTATCGTAATAAACATGCCACTCTATAGGAAGAGTCTCTTTTCCCTCATGTTGATGGGTAGCTTTCAATCCTACTTCCCGGCCCCACATCCAAACCTGCACCAAGGTTACCAGAGCAACCAGTGCCAAGCGCTGCATTTGTTTCAACACCCCCCCTTCAAGACCCGGCGGCGCTGAATTCGCGGAATTCGCGTCGTCGGGGTTTTGTTTGGGTGTGAAAGGGGCTGCGATTTTAAGCAAACAGAGCCAGCAATGAACACTAGTCATGTCTCGTGCCTAGACTAGGGAGTTTCAGGATAAATTGCCAAAACTATATTTGTCTTTTTGTTCTCCTTCACTGCCTTCAAGTCTTAAAATGTCATTAAACTGCAAAATTGTCAAATTCATTGGCCCAAACAGTTTTTCGTCAAACCATTTATGCTCAAAATGCCTGTGATTGGTTGACGGAAAGGCTGATGAAGAAGATGACACGGCATTGGTGCGTAATATTGCTTCACAAATAGTTCATCTTCCAGAAACGCATTACACATCACAGACAAAGATTTAACGGTAACGCCCCCGAAAATGCTTGAAACCCCTGTAACTATAATAAACCGGGGCTACTTATAGACATCTATTTGCCATATCAAGCAACTGGTGGGGAGGATTTCTTCCATGAAAAGTAGCGCATAGTTTGGGATAGTACACAATATACCCCCCCGCAAACTAACATAGCCCCTAAAAAATGATGCTTGGAAGATGATTGATGTCCTTTTGAAATGGTGCCTTTTTAAGGGACATTTGTTGACTTTCCGGAAGTAGTCTATAGATGATGTCCAACGTCAGAATGTTCTTCCTCTATGTGAGTTCCCAGGTGGAAATTCAAATGAAACCAAATGAGCTAAAAAACAACTGTTCACACAGAAACACCTACTACTTATGAACATAACTCGTGGATACAACAACAACAACAACAACAACAACAACAACAACAACAACAACAACAACAACAACAACAACAACAGTAGTATTACCACCAAACAAAAAGCACCTAACCCCCAAGGTATTCCAACATACTTGTGCCATCCTTGGCGCTTTCCTCCTCCCCAAACCACCCTTTGACCGCGTTGTTTGGGCCTTGTCGGGTCCCAACAAACTCTGCAATGGTTGACATTCCGTGAGCGCTGTGAAACCATGCCTCTAGGGGAACGCTGCAGGCATAAGGCAGCAAAAACACATGTGAGCAACAAATGCACTGATACATGAATGATCTTAATTGCAGTATTGCAGTGTCATCAAAGAGCATAATAATATCAAATCATAACCAAATAATTTAATCATAATCATAATCATCACTATTCTTTCAATAATAAAAGTAAAAAACAATAATCATCATCATACCCCACCCTCCCACTCGATTTGATCTCCCTTTTGCATTGTTGTCATAATCCTCCAAAACAAAAACTCTCCAAGGGCACATGATCAAGGCTTGCTCTGTCTTCGCGATCTCCTCCAGGACGTCATCCAAGCCGCTACTGGTTGACTCTCCCAGCTTCTTGCACTCGCCGTGCCTTGGGAAAAACGACAGGAAAATCCCGTGCAAAAAAATCGGTTGGATCTAAATTCATGTTTGTTTGTTTGTTTGTTTGTTTGGTTGGTTGGTTGGTTGGTTGGTTGGTTGGTTGGTTGGTTTGGTTTGTTTGTTTGTTTTATGATGTTCTTCAGAAACAACAAAAAACCTATTTACTTATACAGTACCATGGTGCCAATTTCAACACAAATCCACGCCACTTTCTCCATCTTTTTTCAACCTTTTCCCATGTTTGGGAGGAAAAGCCATGGCTCCACCTACAGTAAGCAGCCACCACTGAGGTGCCGACAATTTGCAAAGCTCAGAGGTCATCTGTCCACACGCCGTGACGAAGAGAGAACGCATGGCATCCATGGCCTTTCTATCGAATGAAGGCTGTCATTACCCTCCAGGGGATTAACATATCCCACCTTGGGAAAAGGAAAATCATCTTCAAAATGCCATTTTTGGAGGATATGTTAATCCCCTGGAGGGTACTCCCCGAAAAAAAAAATCTTCATGTCACCTGACAAGGCAGCATTTTAGAAGGAAAATACTCTTCTAACTCTAAGCAGTATTTTTTTCAGGGGCTATGTTAGCTTGCGGGGGAGTATATTATGTACTAACCCAAACTATGCACTACTTTTCATGAAAGAAATCCTCCCACCAGTTGATTAATGGTAGTTGGTTTCAAACCTCCCAGGTGGTGTCAGGATTGGTTTTTTCCGTTGAGTAGTTGATCGGAAGAGGTCTTTTTGGAAGGGGACATGCCAAATGGAGTTGATTTGTGACCATCAAGGAAATGTCGGAGATTTTTGGGTTGAAATTCTTGGTGGCTGCAAATGTGCATCAGTCAGTACCTGTATAATTCCAATGGCCAGCTACACATTTCTTTTTCTATAAACAGAAAGATAATATATACAAATATAAATACATACTAAATACATACTATACATACATGGGAAAGTACATAATATCCAACTCCTCATCTCTTTCTCTCTCTCCATAGGTGTTGGTTGGACCATGGCACTGTCCGTCCCAGAAAGGCACGGAAGAGCCGTGTCAAGAGCGCTGGCAGCAACGAATGTAGCCGCCTCCCCGGGTGAGTGGGGCATGTGCCCCGTCATCAGCATAGGTTCTCTGCAACACATCTTGGATGACTACCATTGATGGCCAAGCTCCTACAACAACTGGGATGCTATTATATAGATATGAAAAAGTATCAAAAGTATCTATGACTGTATCATCACAATGAATGGTAGAGTGAATCAATTAACTGCTACAGGATGTTTATCAAAAGTATCAATGTCCATACCATCACAACCAAGATGGAATCATTCATATCACACAACAATCTAGTTCACGGTTTAAGATGGTTGTGAAACAGTAACAAAATATTGATTGCCCGAAAAAATAATTGACCATAATAGGATCCTTTGGAAAAAAACACCTTCTCAAACAACTCCAAATAGTCCTACCCTCCTCCCTGAACCATCGAAAATCTCCCATCTAAATCGCCTCAACGAATCCCGTACAGAGTGGATACAGGATACCAAGACACGGCTGGGAGGACACTTCTGATCCACCAGCTGTGTGATACGCTCCTTAGGGAATGGGTTAAGACCCCTAATGCCCTGCCCTAAGGAGCCTTTTCCCACAGCCCCTTCCGGAGGTTCAAGGCAAAAATCAAGGATCAACAAACCTTAATGAGGCGCCTTCTGAGGGAGTGGCTTATTAAGGGGTACTCTTAAATTCCCATGAATGTAGGGGTTGGTGGCTTTTGTTGATGTGTGGTGATGTGCTTGGGAGTAGATATGGAAATCTAAGATAGCTGGAAACAAAAATCCAACAAACAAAAGCAATGGGAAACCTGAAAATGTGCCTTGGAAAAGAAGGTGATTTTTTGAAATCAATATTTTTGGCCACAGAAAAACCCAGCTTCAGGGGCTGGGAAAAACATGGGAGTTCCCTCCATGGTTTTCACCTGACCAGTGACCAGAAATTTGCATTCTAAGATGTGCCGATTGACACCCAGGTGTAGCTCCAAAAATCTCCCTATTCTCTGGTTCGGGTTTCGCTCCCTTCCGCGGTCGCACGTTCGCAAGCCTTCATGAATGTATGGAAATCACCGCCATATGTAATAAGGCCTTATAAAAAAACGGAAGGGAGATACGTAGCCGGGCATATGTTGAAGAACCATGACGATATTGCTCCATGTATGGAATATTTACTTACATCTACCATAAATTTTAAGCCAAATGTAGGTAAATATATTCCGTACATGGAGCATATGTGGGATAATCTAAGGCGCCGCACACATAAGTCTTCTATCCTGGCGCTTACGAAGTCTGGAAGGACATTCTCATCCACTGAGGTGCTGGAGGCATTTCCTTGAGCTTCCAACTGGTGACCACAAGTCTGAGAGAGATACTGGATACCCTCCAGTAGAATTAACATATCCCACCTTGGGAAAAGGGAAATCATCTTCAAAATGCCATTTTTGGGAGATATGTTAGTTCCCTGGAGGGTATACCCTTGGAAATTTTAACGTTCAAACTTAAAAACAAAATAGTCTGAGAAGGGTACTATCCAGATAATCATACATAATTTGGCAATGATTTCTCGTTCACCAGCAGTGCTCACTTTAGCTATCATTGAAGGCCTCACTTTTTGTTCATGTGGCCTGACATACTGTTGATGGTTCAGAAATCCTGCATTACCTGACATCTATGAAACCCAGATATCATATCTAGTTGGTGGTTTCAACCCATTTGGAAAAATATGCTCGTCAAGTTGGATCATTTCCCCAAGGTTCGGGGCGAAAGTAACAAAATATTTGAAACCACCAACCAGATACACCCCCGAAGTTTAACATAGCCTCTGAAAAAATGGTGGTTGGAAGATTACTTTCCTCTTGGGAAGATAACTTTTTAGGGGCTATATTAAACTTTGGGATGGGATGTTGATACCATATAAACATATATAAACTGGTTAGCCACCATTTTTTTCCATCAACAGTAGCGCAACAGAAAAAGCATTGAACCTTGGAGTTTTCAAGTCTTTTGCACCCAATCTGTTGGTGGTTTAAAACCAGTTGCTAATTGTCAAAACATGTCATTTTTTAGTCCCCCCCCCCAAAAAAAAAGGTAGTTTAGGCATTATACTCTAGTTGTAAACCATCCATTTGATAAGAAGCATGGATGTTTCAGCAAGCATCAATCTGTACATCATGTATATCAATTTATCTATATCACTTGATTCGAAGGCTTATAGTTTTGACGTCAACTTCAGATTGTATGGTCCTTAAGCCATCATGGCATCCCCTTTCCTCACCGAGTGGCTCACTTCTATAAGCTTCTGAAAGCCTCGCGCGAATTCCCATGGTAGGGAGGTCGAACCGAGAGAATTGGGGAGCACCCCATCCTACAAAAGTGATGAAAAGTGAACAGCTTTGGAAATGGTGAGTTGGTTTATGTGAAAAGATATAATAAGTTTATAGACCAAGTACCCTGCATGGAGGTAACATCACCTTTTCCAAGGGGATATTGGAAGATGAGATTACTCATGTTCCTTTTCCACAGGTGCCAAAACACTAAGGATGTCTGACACCTGTCAATGATGAAACATCCCCCGGGCCTTCAACGGCATCGCAGAGTGGTGGCACGTAGGCCTGCGATGCCGCTTTCCCCGACACGAAGATTCAGGTGCTACTGTTGATGTTTTGATGAATTCCTGCGTTCACCAGTTGAGGGAATCCAATCACCTTGTCAAATGATGATTGGGGTTTACAATCACCTCCTCAACAAGGTATTTAGGTTCCATTACCATTCTCAGTTTCGGTGATTGGATCCCTGTTCTTATCCCATCATTTACAAGCTTTTTTTAAATACATCCCAGGTGGTGAGCGCTCGGAGTTCTGAACCATCAGTATCGGTCAAGGTGCTAAACACTTTGAACATCTTTTACGTACTAGGTACATATTACAATTAATCTAAAAAATTAAACAGATCCAAGAAACCAATCACATCAATCACCCACCCACCGGATACACCTCTGAAAATTAACATAGACCCCCAAAAAGGGACTTTATTTCAATAGGAAATACATCTTCCAACCATCATTTTTCAGGGGATATGTTAGTTTTCAGGGGGGTATCCATCTGCGAGCTGGGACACACCTCCGTGGCTTTGGCGCAGGCCCCGTGCAATGCTAACGATTCGGGTCGCCGTAGCTCTTCCTGGAGTTTCCGCAACGGCCGGATGGTTTACATCTCACTGACGTGTGACTTGGGGGACATGGCACATGGCAATAAACATCCAGAAGTTACCAGTTACCCCCTCCGAAAACTAACATGGCATTTTGGAAAATCTTTGGAAAATCACCTTTTTGTAGTAGGAGATACATCGACTTAAATAGTTGGTTTTCCAGTGTCATGTTAGATTTCGCGGGGGTGTATGATAAATGATTCATGATGTTAAACAACGTAAACAACTTGCTGTCTAACATCAAAAAATATGTAAACATTTTCAGCTTCAAACATTTTGTCACCAAAAGTCTGTGACTAAAATTTATATCTGAAAATCCTCCTGAAATCAATTTTTGTTAGAGAGGAAATTTACCCTCTGAATCTCGGGATACTTCTCGCAGCTGCCGAGGAAACAAAAAAAACTCCACTGCCTGGTCTTTGGTCAATTCAACACCTTCTTCCAGCGGCGGAGGCGCAGCACCTCAATAAACCCATAGGAAAAATTTATAATATAAACGGTGTTTCTTTTCGGCTGGATGCCCCTAAAAATGATGGGAACTGTGGCAAAATGATGGATTTCCTTCAACAGTCTTTCAAATTTATGGAGATTTGTGGTGTTGGAGAATTGTTGGCGTTTTTCCAGGGTTTTATGATGTTTTATGCATCCTCTTGATGGAATCCGGACAACAATCCGTAATAGAATTCGCAGTCCCTTCAACATCATCAACAAGTCAAATCGTGAAACTTCCATATCTAGGAGCGCCTCCACAAAAATCATGCTTCGGTCGCACATGCAATGCCTGTTTTTTTCCCCATGACGGATCCATGGGACTGGCATATTTACCTACATGAACGGTTGATTTTGATGGTAAATGTGGGCACATGTTCCCTACATGGATCCTATGGGTATAACGGTATAGCCAACTACCCGTCCAACGAAAAATTCAAAAAATAAAGAGATCTGCACCTGCAATACCAGCTGCGAAGCAATCGCTTAAGCTACGCCGAAGAGTGGCCGTCCTAGATTTGAGTGGGACACAATCTTTGTTGAACAAAATTCAGGGGAACTACCCTCCCTGAAACTAACATTTTCGCCCCTGAAAATGGATGGTTGGAATACGATCGTTTCCTTTTGGGATGGCCTATTTTCAGGGGCTATGTTAGTTTCAGGGGAGGGTAGTCAAAGTCATGGCATGTCATGGCATCGTCCTTGGTTTCTTTATGTTTCTTTGAAGATTTTTTGTGCCATTATACTGGTTGGTTCATAGGGATCCTAAAAATGGCTGATGGCTTTTTTAGAATTCCTATATACCTGGGTAGCCTAGTAGTATAATCCCATACTTCAAATAACCAAAATCAACCGGTCACTGATCAAATGCCTACAGAAATCACATCCCTTCAAGTCACGAAACCGTTAAAGATTCCGACTGGTCAACCTATAATACCCCCCCCTAACGTACCCCCCTCAGAAATAAGAGGTTTAATAGCCGGCCTTATTAAGGGAAACCAATGGTTAATATGCCTATACGTTACGTTTCGGGTTGGTAGGTTCACTTACTTAGCCATGATTAAAAAAGGCCGATCTAAGGCCCCACAAAAAACCACCCATCCTGCCTTAAGGCGTCAGGCAAACCACCACCACCTTACCGGCTACCTACCCAACATAACTGGCTCCTGCCCGTGAGATATTCGCTCACGACCTTCACCTGATCTTCTCCAAGATCGAGCAGGGTTACAGAGCCTCACTTTGGCTGTCTGGAAGGTGATGTCTTGTTACCCAACACGTTAAAATCACCATGGGATGGACTCGACTTTTCCCTTGTGAAATTTTTGAAGGGAAAATATTCCCCATGATTTTACTTGTACTCCATTTGGTACCGTTTGGTATAAAGGGTAAACGTCAGTATGATTTACCACTGATGTGATGCTTGGGTACGAGACCCCGACATGAATGGATTCGGATGGCTATGAATAAGCAAAATGAAAATACTGATTCAATTCATGTGTATATATATATATATATCATTCATATCATGCATTTGAACTAGCCTTGGGAAGTAATGCTGATAAACACCAGTGTTTGATAACAGGTGGGTATGTCAATCAAGTCGTCACTCCAATGAGTCCAATGAGTACTCCAACCATCAAACGGCAAATTTCAATCATGCAGATAATTCTGAAGATAACCTGAATTTGGTTGTGTATTTTTGCGGACCGTGGGGCCCCCTACTATTCACCGCTTCATCCACTGACAGCTCGGGTGAACGCAAGCGTTCTTCCAAAGCTACCCGTATGCGACCCATTTGCAACTCGACCTCCGGAAGGTAAACCCCCATGACAAGTAAGGTCTTAATAAGGGGTTATTAAGTATAGGCCTTATTTCTCATGGGGGTACCTTACATGGGGGCCCCGGTTGACCAGCCATGAATCAAAAACTGAATGGGGCCAAATCCCAAGGGGACCCCTAAGTCAGTAAATTGCTAGCGTAGATCGAGCTCTGATTGGTATATACTCAGGTTTTTTGAACGGAGTCCGTGGGTCCCGTGGGTCCTGTGGGAGATTTCTTGGAACGAAAGCCAGCTCTTTTGGGAGGGAACAGGCTTTGGTGGAAAAATTCAGCGCAAACAAAAAAAAATGAGTCAAAAAAAAGGAAAATATTTTCCCGAATCAGAGTAAAAATACATGTACACATATAAAACACTGTTTGAAATCACCACCTATAGTATATCCATGAGGATATATGACAAGTATATGAAGATCTACTCAGAATCTACTCAGTTCACAAACATTTCTGACTAATGACATCTCAAAATCTTCCTGCCAACATCTCGCATCTTTATGGAATAGTCATGAGTCATGGACAACTATACAACTGTTACATATATTACAACTTATCCACCTACATATTCCTCCCCACTTGAAGGATCCATCCCATGTAGTAAGTGAGTCATAACTATTAATAACCATGGTTAGCTAAGTCCCCTAAGTAAGATTGTTCCCCTTCCAAATGGCCATCAAGATCATCCACTGGGATGATCCTCCCCCAGCACTTCAAACCCCCTTGTCTTTTTCCTTCATAAACAACCGCCTCCTCAAGGACCTTCTGAAAAGTTGGCATGTGCCTCACCATGTCGCCATGACTCGTGTGAAATTCATACAAAAAGCAAAGACTGCAAAAACAATTCCAAAGACTGAAGTACAAAAAGGACAATCATATACATATGAGTTAGGGACAAACTTGTGGTACATCCGAAAGTAGGGTGGATGTCCCTATTGGTTATGCAGTGGCATCTTGGACAAACCCGTATCGTTTGGGTAGGTGGGCCCCGATCGGTTTTGCAGTGATGCCAGCCCCAGGACCCCAGGACCCTCTCAAGACTACTTTTGGTCATACCTAATTTGGTCCGATACTGTCATATATGGGTGTTTCCAAAAATAGTGGTACCCCAAAATGGATGGTTTATATTGGAAAACCCTATTAAAATGGATGATTTGGGGGTACCACTATTTTCGGAAACACCCATATTTACATTCATATTTAATATACTAAGCATATCCTTTTATACCATGTTCAAAAACTCAAAACCTTTTCAGAAAAACTGGGGAAAAAGCTGGAAGATCTTCAAACATCTTCAAACCGTACATGTCCCCTACATTCGGCACATAATTAGCATGCTACAACAACGCCGGCAACATCAAGGTGCCTGTATTGTCGAAGGAAGCCGGAGCAACAACCTTAGCATCTCACCCAAACATCTCAGGGTTACTGCCTGGCAGTTCACCCTAGCCACTTTTTCGCCCCCTGGCAGTCATGAGTCCTAAGCTAGGCCTAGGTTTTTGTAAGGCTTACTTTCTTACCTTTTGTTTTACCCTCCGGTAAACAAACATAGCAATGGAAAATCCCATCTTGAATAGGAAATACATCTTCAAATGGTGGATTTTCCATTGCTACTTGTATGTTAGATTAGCGGAGTGTAACCAAGAATGACTTCCTAAACTACCACACCCCAAGCTGTGATCATCCTATCAACCTTTGAACTGTGGCAACATAGCTCCCGCCGCATCATTGGAATAAAACACTCTCCAAAACCAACCAGCTTTTCACATGAAAACACATGATATAATGATATACGACTTTGAGTGTATTTTGGGGTTTTGCGATGTTAAGTCGTTTTTAAGGTGGTTTGAAAAAAGAACTTAAGAAATCCAAATTCTTCCTCCCCTTTTTGCAAACAAAAATGTGTTGTTCGCACTCCAACTTGTTTCTCATCCCATCGGATCCTTCGACTCAAAGTTCACCCCAAAACCCAAAACGGGGACCGCGTGCTTATCCCAGTGGATGTAAGTAGTTAGTGACCCCCATTTATAAGCCATGAAAAGGCCATTTGGAAGGGGTCCCACAACCCCCAGTTAGGGGATGCTTATGAACCACTTTTCTTAACCACTTGCAAGTCATGGGATGATCCTCCCGAGTGGAGGCCAGGTGACAATATGCTTCCACAGCTTCTCCATATGCTTTTCGATCTAAGCATTTCTGCAAGGTGCTAGGCAATTCGAACAACACCTGGAGCTGATAGAGGTTGGTGAGGGATACCCCATGTCATCCTGGTGGTGACTGACATCCTGGGGTGTGTGTGGCGCCCAATAGATTTCAATAGATACCAGAAATTGCCATATTTCAGAGGAGCTACCTGTTCCAAGCATCATTTTTTGTACTTATTATTATCTATGTGGAAATTTCTGGGGTGTATCTCTAGAACTCTCTCTTCATGCATTGAAGACGCTTGGTCAACGGAAAATGGTGTATCTTTTGGGAGGATTGCTAATGACATGTTTTCCAAAATCCTGACCCATTGTGTATCATCATGATCAATCCCCTCTTGCAACGGAAGCATTTGGAATTTTGATGAATTTTGACCCAGCCTCATCTAACTAAAAAGGTGTCACTACATTCCCCAAAAAAAACATGCACTATATATTGTAAATCATATCATGACACATCCCTCAAAATTACCATAAATCTTAGCATTCATTTGATCCTCTCAGTATGGATAATTCAAGGTAATTCAATGATTCATGGCAAAATCAAGCCGGAGTCGTTTCCATGGAAAAACACCATCAAAACTGTTGATGGCGGAAATCGTGCACCAGTTGAGCGAAAGGTAGCTTGTCCCATCATTTACAATGTTTTATACATTCCAGCTGGTGATCGTCGAGTTCTGAACCATCAACGGCATCACCACTCCCAGGAACAGAGACCAAAATCTATGGGCCTGCAGCTTGCGGCAGATGCGTTGCCTCAGTGCAACAACTAGTTGTTTTGAAACGTCCCATCGCAGATGGAACGTTAATTGCTGGTAAGGTCGTCAATCTGGATATGAATGGTATATCTTGTATATCTTATGTAAATACAGTGTATACCCTTGGGTGCAATAATTATAAACCTATATATATATATATACATACGTTTATACGTGTGTACATCCGGTTTATATCTAATGACATGCAATTCCAATGCAATCATTATACCTGTATACAGATTATTTATCTAAACACCTTCTGAAAAGAATTGAGATTCTGAAAGTAGTGATGCTTTGCTGCGAATTCTGTGGCTTTTTAGCGCCTAGGAAACTGAAAGAAATGTAACCCTTCTCAAAAATGATAGCTTGAAACAGGAATAAAAACAACATCCAACATATCCAACATCTCCAGCATACATGCGTGGAAGCATACCATGGTGTTTCCACGCATCGCGACATCCAAAAGTTCCACCCCCATGATGGTTCCTCTCAAAGAAGAGTTCCCGAGCTCCCTGGCTGTTTTAACAAACCTTCAATCTGCCCAGCTCGACCAGAAACACCATCTTCCACCTTCTTTTGCTGGTCGGTAATCCTGCGAACAAGGATTGCAGTATAATTTCTTGTCGGATGGTGGACTAGCTGGTGGTTTCAGCCCATTGGAAAAATACCAGTCAAATTGGGAATCTTCCCCAAATAGGGGTGAAAACAAAAAATATTTGAATCCACCACCTAGTGGAATGTTGGAACAAAAATGCTGCTACTTTTCGATGGCTGATGACAAAAAAGAAGCTCAGCCCACTTGGCCAAATTCACAGGAAGTGGCTTCCTGAAAGGCCCGCAGAATTCTTAGGTCACTGTAGTCGAAAAGAACATCTGACACATCCTCTACGAATCATCTAGATTAGCCCGGCAGGAAGTGAACCCCCAAATCTACACACACACCCCAAAAAAAACTACGTATTTTCATGTCGAGGTTCCTTTTGAGAATAGGGACATATTTGAGAATTTTTGGGGGGATTTTCAGCACTACACTGGTGATTTTCAGAAATTCTGGGGTTCTTTAGCGTAGCTCCTCATTCGTATGAATTTGTACATCATCCCCGACATCCCTACCTATCAGTCACCCCCAGGTAGTTGATTCAGATTGGATCATTCTCACTCCATTTTGGACCTCCACAGGTCCTGGTAACGTTGCCTTCAAGAACCTTCAAATCCGGATCCAACCCTTCGATAGTGAACTTCATCTGCTTGATGACATCCTGACGAAAAAAATCATCTGAGATCCATTGTGTGAGGGAAAATGCAGGGACTTACAGAAGAACTGGGATGATATATAAGTTGTAGGATATGTAACAACAGTAAAAGCTGCCCATACGCTGGAGATCTTGAGGGATGTTTCTTTTATCAATTTTATATATGTTACACATATACAATGTATGTATTAAAAAATGCACTCCCTAAAACTAACAGTTTGCCCCTGAAAATATGCTGGAAGGTGGTGCCTACAGACATCTACCAATTTTTGATACTCCCGACTTTGGAGAAATCTCCATCGCTCCTTGGAGAAAGGTTGGGTCTTAAAGGAAAGCTCGGTGGGTTGGATTAGGCTGATTTTTGTTCAGCCAACACTTGATTAGGATGTTGCTGACAACCTGAATCCAAAAACTATGAAAACAAGAAGCCATTTCCCGTAGAAATCGCTCACTGGGGTGATTATTTTGAAGATTCAAGGGCCATCTTTTAGCTATTTAGGATCAGGCTATAGCGGCTAAGTGCATCATCAATCCACCCAAGCCAAGGTGCAGTTGCTCGGATGAACTTGCTGTAATTCCTTAGCATAAGCAATATATATCCCCTGAAAATTGGTCGTGGGAAGATGAGTCATTTCCTATTAAATTGGTCTTTTTTGGGGGTGACATGTTTGTTTTCCGGGGGGTGTATTCTTTTGATTTGATTAACGGATTCCAACGGCCAATGTCCAAGGTTCTGCAAAAGAAAATGGGCCCATTCTACTGACCCAGCTGACTGAAGGTGTGTTTGCAACTCTTTAGTGGATTGACAACTTAAGGATACTTAAGGTATGTAGGCATAGGTGATACTATAGATACACAGGTTCCCCAAGCTAGGGAATGTCTTTCAAAGAGAGCAGATCCGATTCGATAGACAGAAGTACCACACACCCTAAAACTTCGGAACATCTCAATGCATGATATTGAGTTACCCTCCCCTAAACTAACATGGAATCTGAAAATAGGCCGGGCCCCCAAAAAGTTAATTATCTCATCTTCCAACCATCCATTTTCAAGGGGCTAAGCGGCTATGTTCGTTTCAGGATGTTTCAGGGAGGGTTACTTGATACATAATTAATGAGCTGATAAGCTCATTGGCTACACCCTGTTGCGGACACCATCTTGATCCTAAGATCTTGCCTCAGTTGATCCCAAAAAGTATTTCTTCAACTTCACAAAGGTTGGCGTTCGGCTTTTTTTTTGCCGACCATGACAGCGAAATGACCACCCCCCACAAGTCCCAAAAAGAAGCTGTGTCGCCACGTCACTCATACACCAGCATCTGCATGTCACCATCCAAGTCCTGTAACATTGGTTTAAGGCGCGGGGATCTTGAAGAAAAGTCACCACCACCACAAACATCAGATTCTTCTTCACCGCCATCTCAACTCTCAACCAAAAATGGACCTGGCCCCATATTATCATCCATAGCTCTTTACAAGTTTCATCCAAGACTCATCTCATCCTCAACGCTTGCATCCACCACCAAGGGGGGTGATGCTTCATTGTATACAGACGCACTTGCAAAGGGCACCCCCTAGTAGCGAAAATACACCCTTTGTTCAAGGTATCCCCCCAAAAAAAAACAACAACTGCTACCTTCCAGGAAATTAACATATCCGACCTTTGTTCCAAAGGAAAAAAATCTTCAAAAAAAGATTTTGCACAGGGTATGGGATAAAGATATGGATACAAATAGGTTAAACCCCTGAAGATTAACATGGAACATAATCATGGATGTTTGAAAGATCATTTTCCTTTCTTTTCATGGGTAATTTGTAGGTTCCATGTTAATCTTCCAGGGTGTAGTTCCTCGGAGGCCCCGGAGGGCAACCGCTTGCTATGAATACAGGATGGCTCTACTTGGATGTCCCAGGAAGTTAGGATCAATGGTTTGTAAATGAGTTATAACCCCAATATATCCCATTTATAGGGTAGGTTGTAACCCACTGATCCTAACCATTGATCCTAACTTCCTGGCACATCGAAGTAAGACAACGATCTTCCACCCTTGGGACTCCCTGCCTTAATCTCAGCATCCAAGTCATTGGCACGTTTCACCAGCTCTGGTAATTGCCCTGAGGAGACCATACCATCGAAGTAGCCTCAGGCAGGTGATCCGCAGTGAAGACTGACGTATGGTGAGAGGGGGGAGGGATAGGAACGTGAAGGGAGATGATAGAGATGAGGACATAGTATGCTTTATCGATTTTTGCAATATCATATATAGTATATGTATGTAAAATAAGTGTTTCTTGGGTTAATGATTCGCAATCTATAATTGGTACATATTGGTCCTGTCCAAATACGGTACGTATCAAGTCGTATGGAAGGAAAGCTGATACAACTGATACACCAGAACACGAGTTCATGATTGTCCTATGCCTAGACAAAACTCATAACTACCAACACTTGACTTCAACCTCCCTTTCTGGACTTCATGGAAAACTACCCTCCCTGAAACTAACATTTTTCGCACCTGAAAATGGATGGTTGGAATACGAGGACGTTTCCTTTTGGGTTTCGGCCTATTTTCAGGGCCTTTTACTGCTAGTTTCAGGGAAAACTAGCTCCTCTTTTCATCCGAATCTCTCTTAACCACCTCCAGATTTTCACGAACACCGTAAATGTCACCGTCCGAACATGTACAGGCCAATTGGAGTCACTTGTCTTCCCGGAGACTTCCTTTAAGAAAAGCACACCCAAACACACACATTTCATCCATGTTCATCCCTTATCCGAGAGGAACCTATAGGTTCCATGATAAAATCCATTGTAAATCTCCGGTAGATCTTCCTGGATCCGGGTAGGGAAACACCCGGGTAGGTTCCAACACACCCCGTCCAACGCCGCCAAGCGGTTGCCAAGCGACGTTTGGCATCGAAGCCTTGCCGATCCAAATCACTCCCACCCAGCGGTGCCGCACTTCCAGTGCCATCCTTTTTCTCGGTGCCCTCGATGTGGTAATACCTCTGCTGCTGCTGCGGGCTTCCCCCCAAAAAAACTCGGTGATTGATGTGAATTGCTTCAGTGGTGGTGGTGTTGTTTTTGTTGGTAAAAAAACCATGGTGGTGATTTTGTTTGTTTGAAAAAGTCCCCTTAGTTAGATCCTGGGGGTTGTTTTAGTTTTACCTTTCCAAATTCCAAAAAACTGCATTGGCTGTTTGAAAAGAATCTTATAAATGGGGGTGATCCTAACTACTTACATCCACTCAAATGATCCTCCTGTGTGGGAGGGTTCATTTGTGGGTTGGAAGTGGTGGGCTCTTGGTGAATTTCCAAGGTTGAAGTGAAGGCAGGCACAGAAAGGGAGTCAAGGTGGGGAGGGGTTGGGTTTCAAGTCGAGTTGTTGCGGATAAGTGTTGAGGTGGTTTCACAACTATGGGATGTCTTGGGGTAGTTAGAATACAACTCAAGCTGAAGGAGCAAGGGGCTCACTAAACCAACAAAGGCACTTTGGTGCAAGATGGAAAAGTCCTCTGCCATTAAATTCTAGTTTGTACATCAGCCTTTATCTTCTTTTTTTTGGGCTGCGTTTCACTTCACCCTCCAACTCCACCCCATAAACCTTAAACAAGAAAACAACAAACAAAAAATATTGTTCAATCAAAAAAACGAGAGCTTCATTTTTGATGTTCCAATGGTACCACCTGGAAATTTCACCTTGGCATTTTTTACATCCCACCCTTGGGGTTCCCTGGCGCATTGAGTAAAGCTCCCACCCTCCGCCGCTCCCTGGCGCGGCCCTCCATCCCGGGCCCGCGGCCGTCACGCGGGGTCACCCCACCTTCCCTAGCGTCTGAAGCTGTGAGCCAAGTTTCAAAGGCAAGGAAAGGTTGAGGGCGAGGTTTGCCCCAACAACAATGCTGTTGGGCGACTTGATCATTGAGATGTTTTTTGGGATGCATATAGCTTTTCCCCCCTCAAATGCAAGATTTTTTTTCGGAAAAAACTGGAAGAGTGAATGTGAACATCTTTTTCAAGTGCCCTTTTTCGAACTCTAAATGGAATATACAGTGAATAACTTTTGTATCAGGCTATGACGCCTGGGTCAGGCTTTTAAATAAAGGGTCCTTTGTGAACTTCATTTTCCAATGTTGGTGGGAAAGGGTTGCTCCCAAATTTACAACAATCTGCCGTGGAGATTCATCAGATCGTACACGTGTATTATAAGGGTACGCTTCAAATTGGCAAGAGACTCACACCTCACAGAAGTTTCATTCCAGAAGTAATGTGAAAAAATCCACTATATACCGGCTGAACCGGTCCCTTTCCATGCTCATCCTTTTAGCTGCTTCAAACCTTGATATACAACTATGTCATAGATAGTCATAGATATGTACACAAAAAACAAACATATGCAAATACAAACATATATTAACATGTTACATATACGTATATGTAAGTATTGTGGGTCGTGTCAAAACAATCCAAAACACTAGTTCGTAGTGGATCATGAAGGTTAATAAAGGGCCTCCAGCATTGCAAAAGCCCCAAAAAAACACCACAGCACCAACCGCACTTCACTCCTCCTTACTGAATATCATTACAACTTTCAACAAATGCCTTCTACACCACGGTTTTCCATCACCAATTTCGAAACAAAAGGTTGTTGACATTTCATCCGACACTTACCAGCTTCAGTAAAGAAAAGGAGACAAAATTATCAGCATGTTTGGAACTAATTTCAAATGATAAATCCCTAACCTTCCAAACACCTTGTGAGGAGAAAACCTCGGGAGGCATTTTGGAAGACTAGCGAATGGTTATCAACAAAAATCACCACAATTTCCATCACTCACAATGTTGGAGCTCCCACCGTCCTAAAATAGCACGTTTCAAAAAGTCAACAACTGCCACCAAAATAGCTTCTGGCAAAAAAAGCCCCTCTTATCAACAAAAAATGTTGGAAACTCCATATGTTCATGAAAAATGGATGGAGTTTCTTCAGACTTCCCATGGTTTTTTTTTCAAATGCTTTCCACCAACTTTGACCTTTCGGATTTTCCCCAGCTCCATTGACCGTCCGTGTTACGTGACCATCTTAGCAGGACGGCAGGTCTGTTCACCGAAGGCCTCCCAATGGAGGTCGGCACGAAAGTAGGAGGGGAATTCCTAAGGGGGAGGTTCCACAAGTGCCCAAATACACGAAAGGTGGAAAGGTGGTTAGTTCATCAACTTGTTGAAGGAATGTGCATCTTGTAATCTTTAAACCTAAGTGCATGTGTCATGCCATGTGATTGAACTTTTTGTATATCTTTTGAACATCTTTTGAAACACATCCTCCGACAACAAAACTTTGGATTTGTCTGCTTGAAGAGCGACTCAGGCTGCAACTGGCCGAAGACTGGAACATCAACTGCTGGTGCGGACGTGAGACGACAGCTACAATGAAAATAGTAGACCAGTGTTTGGGGATAGTTCCTCCTCTACTACTCTACTATACTGTTCTGTATTTGGACTCTGCTCTATTTGGGCATAGTCGCAACTGACCACAAAAGAAAAGCAATATCATGCAATATCTATATTACCAAAGCCAACTGAAAACTCTGAGTTTTTCATCAAATGGAAAATCATAGGAAAATCTTTGATTATAGGGAAATGTAAAAGAAAAAACCTAAAATGAATGAAGCCAAAAAAATAGAAGTTTGAGAACTGATCCCTTTGCATCATCCATTGAGACATCTAAAATCTCACCACTCAAAAAACCCGCGTGTTTTTGCACCTGAACATACGAACTCTTCTTGTGTTTCGTCAGCGGAATGATGGCATGACGCACCACCTCACCGATGGTGGTGGAATTTGATGGTGTTTTTTCATGGCGTTTTTCAATTTCCTCCTCACAACTTGGGCCCTTGGTATTGGGCATTTTGGAGTAGGATTCCCTTTTAAAAAAATCACCACGATTTGGGCCAATCCCAACTGGCAGAAACCGGTCACCAAGAAACCATGGCCATGTGGGGAGATGGCCAATCCCAAAGGGAGAATACTGGAATGAAAAGTTCCTGGAAAAAAAAAGGGTGGCACCTGGTAAATTACAAACCAAAAATGGCAAATTTTTTCGAGATTTCAACCATTCAACCATAATCTCAAACATTTTTTCTCTGTGTTTTGTTTACACCCCGTGACATGGAATATGGAACCTCAAAAAATGAGGATGTTCCAAAAAGGCATCTCCTTTTTTCCCAGTGGAAACTCCACACATCCAAGTCACGTCATGCGTGGTATGAACCGAAGCTCTGAAGTGTGGCATCACTGTCTTCAATTCACCTGGGGTCAGTGAGGCACACGGTGAGCAATTCAAACATCAGTTGCACTGTCCTTAGTTACTACAGTAGTAGTAAAAGAGTCATGGGAATCTAAGGGGGGCCCCCCCATTGCCACGTTTCCCCCAAGAAATAGCCGGCCTTATTAAGGGATTATTAAGAACCATTGTCCCTTAATAGGGCCCGAAAAATAGGACCTTATTTCTTGGAGGGGGATGGCATTCCCTTAGATTCCCATGAAATAGATCGAGCCAACCACACACGGGAAATCCTGATTTCATGTTTCTGTTTATCATTTATTCTCCATGTGTTCATCATTTGGATCCACCAGTCACTAGTTCATAGCTGTTTTATGAAGCAATCAAACGCCATCAAACTAAATCACCAAATAACCATTGACCCTTGTGACCAATTTTGAAGGGATCATCTCCCAACCACCAGTTTTGTTGGTTGCAAGCTGTTTAGATTTAGAAGATTTTAGTAGGGAGTTTTCTAGAAACCACAAAAAATACTTCCCCTGGAAGTTTGCCATAGCCCTTAGGCCAAAACATCCCAAAAAAAACGAAAGGAATTCGTCTTCCGGTCCAACCATCCAGGCTTTTCAGGTGCTATATTATCTTACAAAAAACCTTGGACCCAACCTCCCCCAACCTCAGACCTCCCCCAACCAAGCAGTGAGTGAGTTTCGCAGCTTACACGAACGCCGCCGCAGTAAGCCGCCGAGGCACGGTAGAAAGTCAGCAGCTCTCGTATCGTGACACCACGTTCCGCCAACTCCATAACCTTCGCAGCCCAAGCGCTAGAGCTGCGACCAACACCTTGGAAATCGGCGCTGAAAGCTGCGCTGATGCTGCGCTGCGTTGCGTGAGTGGGTGGTTGGTCATACTTTCTCATTATATATGTATGTAAATATATATGTGTTGATTGATTGATTTTCATTGGGATCCTTATAATGGTTTATTAAATAGTTTATTAATTGTAATCCCCAAATATAGCTGGGTTGTAAAATCCCCCCTTTGTAATCCAACCAACCAGGTTTTTTTTCATTGCTCCAATGGCTCACGGAACTAACATATCCCACCAAACAGGGAAGTTCGGAACATCATCGAACTCAAAAGTGCCGGCTGGGAAAAGGATATGTTAGTTTCCAGGAGGGTAGAACTTACAATCACTAAGCAGGCGTATCGGAATCCTGATTCCAACTGCCCTTGGACCCCAAAACCATGAAAAAGGATGGTTTTACACCCCCAAAATATGGGTTGTATCCCCTAAAAATGAAGGTTGTGGGTTCCCATGGTGGCTAGTATAAAGATACAACAAGTTATCACCCAGTTTAGCCTAAATCAGCTCATGATGGCTGGTCAACCTTCCCCCCCCTGGCGTATTCCCTCCCCCACAAATAAGGCCTCATTGAGGGCTTATTAACCATTGGTATTATTTTAGTTGTTAATAAGGCCTTATTAAACCCTTATTTTCTAGCAATAGGCGGTGCTGGTCTGGTACGGCGTACGGAACGCGAACAGCCTGTTTCAATTGAAAATGATGGGTTTTCAAAAGGAATCCCTTCCAGGGGGTCACTCTCAGGTGAACCATGTTAGGGCTTTCGCTGGTGTACGAGGTTTTATTAACCCCCCACAAATAGCCAGCATTATTCCAGTATCTTCATATTAATCTGGCAAAAATTCATAGAAAAAAAAAAGTAAAAAGCCTTCCACTAGACAACTAGGCTTATGATCAGGGCTTATGAAAACCCATTGTTTTGGAACCCTCAATTTCCTTGGAAAGCTCTTGTTACACACTTGGGACCCTGAGGGGGATGTGAGGTTGAATAGCCATTTAAGATCCATTAAGGGTATGGAGGCTTGCTAATTAGAAGTGGGACTGAAAACCCTATAGTTGTAAGGGGTATATCTGTAGTTGTAAATATTAAATAAATATGGATCAATTTCCAGGAATTTGAAGACCCACTATTGTGGTGGTGGTGGTGGCATATATGCATATATTATCTTTGAAAATCATGGAACATCTTTGATTTTGGAATGTCTGTTTTAGATATTGTATATTGTAGTGGTGTTGCACATTTTTTTCAAAACACTCTCTCAAATATTCTAGTGAAGGTGTTTCATGTTCAACCCTCCCCGCAGTGTCCCAGTCCTTGAGCTGGTTGGTGGTTGAATAAACCAACCCCTTTGAAACATCGTCAAGAATGGGTTCATCTTCCCCAATTTTCGGGGTGAACATGTTTAAAAAAAAAAATGACATGCACCAGGTGGTGGTTTTTGGAAAAAATAAAAAAGATGGTCCCAAATGATGGTTTTTTTTCAAGGCGATAGGAATCCCATGGTAGAAAATCTTGAAAAAAACCCAGTTGAGTCAGCCGGAAGCAGGCAGCATTTTGACCCTTCCAACGTCACCAAGATTATACACGTTCCTAAAGGCCAAGAAGCTCGACAAGTTAGGTGCCTCGGCTTGCCTTGGTGATTAAAGGGGTGAAGATTCAGATGCGTTTTTTTCACCAAATCCGATTAGTTTACCCTCACGAAGTTTAACATAGCCCCTGAAAAGTTACCTTCCCAATAGGAAAGTGGTCTTCCAACCAATATTTTCAGGGGCTATGTTAAACTTCCGGGGTGTATTTGATGTAAAAAAGAAAATGGAAAACATACTAACCTGATCATATTAGATGGGGTACTACCTAAATCATAAATCAGATTCAGGCTTTCATTTTATAACAAAAGGTCACGGGTCCTAAATAAAGGATCCTTTTTGTTTTTTTTTGGTTGGAAAGTCACCAAGGTTTTTTGAACATCAAAACCCTGGAAATGCTGTTTGTTTTTTTTTCCAGCCGAGCCGGAAAAAGACGTGAACTTTTTGTTGGTCAAAGAATCTGATGAAAAACATGGGAGAAAAATCATGTGATGGGACTCCGTCAACCCCAAGGATCCAGATGTGTCCATATTGAAATGGATTATGTATACACCCCTATATTCCTATTCTGGTTGGTGGTTGAACCAACCCCATTGGAAAAATATGCTCGTCAAATTGGAAATCTTCCCCAAATAGGGGTGAAAATAAAAGAGTATTTGAAACCACCACCTAGTCCTATATCTGGAGATGGGATTGAGACCATCAATTCCTATTTCGATCGGGAGGGGGTCTGGATATTTTAGGGCAAAAGAATTCCAAGAAACCAGTTATCCAGTTCAACTTTAGCAAACCAACATCAACTTTTGCAACAATGAGCCCAAGAAATATTTCAAGTGACACCACAAGTGAAGTTACTTCCTTATCCTTTCACCACTCCCCAAGCCCCAGTAACCATCCCATCTTCCCGGAACTGACGCGTCAGCTGTTTCGCCGAGAGGCACAGATTCCACGGTAGCGAACTGGCAGCTGCATTGCCTCGTGGAATTTTCGCAGCACTTCGTAAGGGCAAAACGATTTCACCTTGACATACCCTCCATAAACAACTAAGATACCAGATGGGTCGGTCCCGTCACCATCTGGCTTAAACATGGGGTGTGATATGTTTAAAATAAATGGGTAACTGGGGTTTGAGCCAGGGTGGGGTGTTTTGATAGAATTGGTTATTGGTCTCGGTACCCCTGACATGATTTTATAGAATAAAGTCAAATTAGATTACAGCTTGCATGAAGCAGGCGATGCTGATTTTGCCTGTGGAGTCATTGGACTCCACACTTTGCGGTGGATGTCACGTGTGGGCTCCATCGATGGAAGATCGGTTATAGGTTCTTGTTCTGTGCGGTCTTTTCTGAAAACTTCTTGGAAAAAAACAGAATCTCACCAAGTGGTCAATTTTGTGTTACCCCTTCCTCCAACAATCATGATTCTCCGTGAAAACTGGAAATGTCTCCAATAGTAGTTAGCTTTACGAGTATCTCCATTTTCCACGAACGAACCCACCATACCTTGGGAGAAACATCTGAGTTCTGATTTTGGGACCCAACGAAAACCTCGGGGAATGCTAAGGCCAAAAAATCAGGGATTTTTTTTTTCCCCTGACCCCCCCGACTTACCTCTTACCCTAAGAATCATGAAAATCTCAAAACTAGGGGGTTTGGAGATCCCCTAGTACCCTGTACAGATCCAAACCCCTCTTTTTCGGAGGGTCCCAGCTGATTCTTAGGGTAAGAGGTAATCTCCACACCTCCCCCGGTGTTTCCCACGTTTTGTCCCTATAAGAAAACCCCACGTTGCACCGAGGTCGAGGCCCCGACTCGGACTCCCCAGGAGGCGGCAGGCGTTGGTTCACCGATCTCTTGTAACCACCCGACAAGATCAAGGCGGCGGCGACGCAGCTCAAAATGTCCAGCATCTGATCCGGGGGGCAATGTCAACATAGCAGCTGTCCACGATTTTTTGGGGTGGAAAATCTTTGGAAAACCCGGAAGGATGTGTTTCGAAAATGGTTTTAATGGATTATATAGATGATTTTAGTGGTTTTACTGGTTGATGGGAGACATCCTGCGTCGCCTGGGATGTATAAAACCCTCGCGTCAGCCAAATATCTCCACAGGTTGGGCCCTGCCTAAAACACTGATTTCACAGTGGATGTTGTGAAGGTTAATCAAATGAATAGATTATTGACCTGCTGTGAACCAGAGTTTAGGCATGGTCCATAGAATGCGCCTTTGTTCGAGGCCAAATTCTCAGTCTCCGTGGTTAGTAGTTGGTGGTTAATGTTGGTGATTTGCACAAACAAATCTTCACTACGCCTGTTTCAATAGGAACAGTGAGGAGTGTTTCCCTAGTTGTACATGAGATAGTTCACTCCAGTAAATTCTACTTAAAAAATATCAGATGTAATAAGGGTAAGTATAACCAGGAATAAATCCACTTATGCAACAGTTAGAGGGCCCTGATACTGAATTGAGAGCTTCGGAAATTTCAGGCCTTTTTGGGCCAAAATTTAGACCACCAGATATTTTTTCAACCACCTTTCACCTTAGGAAATCATGAAATCCTATTGGAAGGCCAAGAAATCTTCAGAAGCCAACATAGTGACATAGACCTACCAAGGTGGGCCCCGTCATCAGTTATAACTTGGAGTTTCCTTTTTCCCCAGTTACCCATTCATCTGTGGCAATTCATAGGGGCAATGAAAACAACTCTATTCATAAGAGCCCACCGAAATGTAGAAATGTAGATTCGTCGATTTTTTCCAACGTTGGTGGTTGAACCAACCCCTTTGAAAAATATGCTCGTCAAAATGGGTTCATCTTCTCCAAATAAAGGTGAACATAAAAAATATTTAAAACCACCAACTAGTTTTTTACGCCATCCTTCAAAATAGCTTGCCGAACTCACACGTCGTTCAATCTCCCATCAAAAGATCGCAGGTAGCTGGTACAATTTTTTAGGGATTATCAATCGTTTGGGGTGAGGTCAGACCTACATCGTACCTCTTATGGGGAAACATGGTACACTAAAACGCACACAGCAAGTAATCAAGCCGAAAATTTTGCCTCAAAATTGCTAGTTTCAAAGGAGGAACCCTTGGGGAAAGCTGAGCGTTGGAGTGAACTTATGATAGCCATCATGAAGTAAGCAGTAGCAGCCACGTAGAATATTATAATTAATAATTTTAGTGTTTTTTTTTCAGCCCATGGATTTTGGGAAATTGAAAAAAAGTGGAAAATTTTTAATAAGGTTTTAGTGACAGGAATTACCCGGAAGTGTTCATGTTTCGAATCAGTCGAATCTTAAAGTCATGATTTCCTAGTTGGTGGTTCCATCCCATCTGAAAAATATTAGTAAAATTGGATCATTTCCCCAAGTAGGGGTGAAAATAAAAAATGTTTGAGGTGCCACCACCTAGTTTCTGATTAATGGTGGATTTTTTCTCGATTTTCCAGCCCAGATGCGCAGATTGAAAGCTGATAGGTAGCTCTATTAATCTTCGCTCCCTATGAAACGAAGGGATTTTGCAGAAGATACCCCGCAGCTCCAAATCGCTCAGTTTCCGTTCGCACCAGCTAGATAGATCTCAACACCAGCACCAGCAGATAGCCTATTTTCTCTTTAAAATAGAGGTCCTCATAAGGCTTTATATATTTTATATAAACAACTATACCAACAGTTCATAAGCCCTTTGCCAGTGAACCACCTGGCAAGCTTGCTTAGGGTTTCCACACCCGTCCCCCTAAGGATGACAGACATCCAACCTGCATCGCAGTGCTCGTCATGAGATCTCCTACACTGGTTACACCACGACCATCCAATACGGTGTTCACCGCCAAGGGCAACAACCCACAACCTCAGTCGAGGCAAAGGGCCTGGTCATCTTCGGAAGTTTTTTTTCAAACTGATAACATCAACACATCCGAAAACTCATCCTTAAAACGTTTGGAGAAAAAACCAGACCAAAAGCTGAAGAAACATGTACTACCTCCCTAAAAACTAACAGTAAAAGCACCCGAAAATGGGCCAAAACCCAAAAGGAAACGTCCTCGTCTTCCAATCATCCAGGCTTTCAGGTGCGAAAAAGGTTGGTTTCAGGGGAGGGTGTACCACTGATCCCCGGGGAGGCCGGGCTCACCTTCTGAGAATGGTAGTGGAACCAAAATACTATACACTTCGGAGGTGCAATGGACATCCCAATCATCATCTGAGAGCATGACTGGACGAGGAATGGTGAAAAAAAACACTACTGTTGATGGTTCAGAAATCCGGTAATAAACCACCTGGGATGTATAAGACCTTGTAAATACATGTAAATACATGTAAATAATGGGATATTTACCATATACAGTATCAACTGGTTTTTTCGATGTCTTCCATCAACAGTATCATTGCCACCAACAATCACCACCACCAAACTACCACCACTTGGATGTCCCAGGAAGTTAGGATCAATGTTTAGTAAATGGATTTTAACCCCAATATATCCCATTTATAGGTAGGTTATAATCCACTTACTAGCCATTGATCCTAACTTCCAATGGGACATCCAAGCAACAGCCACGTCACTGGCCAATCCATTCAGCGCCACTCCCGCCAATTGACGTCGCACCACCGTGCGCGCACGTTTCAGCTGTTGCGCTGCACGTCTGCCCGAAAAAAAGGTGCCATTTCTCGACCCCAAAAAAACACGGGGAACGTTACCCCCCCTGTGTTTTGTATGATTTGGTTTTTATATAGTCAAAAATAAATGACACCCATGAAATGGGTGAACAAAAATCATACAAAAAATAACCCAAAAACATGGGGTTTAGTATGGTTTAGTGAAGGACTGTCAGAATTCTTTAGGTTGACCCGAGTGAGACCAAGCTGGGAAGACATGGGAAAAGATTCAGCTCCCGTGCCGGTGCTGGGTCGAAAACCAGCCCTGCTATGGCTACCCTGCTGTAAGTGACCCTGGGGTTTTGTGAAGGAAACGTTTGCAAAAAGAAAAAGGCGTCAAACATGTTTGAGGACCGTCGAGAAAATATCATGAAATGGATATTTTGAAAGTAGGTGGCGCATCATGACCTATAGTAACTATAGTACTCAAAGATCGGGCCAAAACTAAGGCCTTCTTCAGGGATTGTTGCCGCTGGACGATAAAGTTTCCTATCCTACTGGTTGTGCCCCACATGGAGAGATTTTGTCGTTGCGGTCGCCTGGTGCGAGGGTGTGTTGGTGCAAACTCTTTCGTGATCAGCAACGCCTGTGGCCAGTCATTTCGCACAGTTGTCCACTGTGGCAATTGGGATGGGAATGAAGCAATAAAGACCACAGATCTATGACACTGTTGATGGATGAAATCTTGCAACAATGGATAGGTACTTTTTCCCGTTACTTTCATGGTTTTATACGTCCCAGGTGGTGATCGCCGGATTTCTTCCATCAAGAATATCAAGAGCAGTACATAAAGCTCATCCAAAATTGTGATGAAGCCGAAATGACCATAGAGCATACCACCTTACATATGGATTTTTCCAACAACTGTATATAACCGAATTGCCAACAGTTCATATACTGGTCCTTTCAGGTACCTTCGTATTTGTGGGTTAAAAAACGCAGCAATGCCACTGCTCCACTACCAAAAACTCCAGTCACTTTGACCAACTCCACTTGGATATTCCAAGCCAACAAAGGGTATCACAGCTCTGATACTAGTTGGTGGTTTCAACCCATTTGAAACATATTATATATAGTCAAATTGGATCATTCCCCCAGGTAGGGTTGAATAAAAAAGAGATTTGCAAGGATAGGTTTTCGTTTGGTTTTGCGTTATTTCTTTCTCTTTTGGAGGGGTTGGGGGGAGGGGGTGTTCACGTGGAGTGTCAGGCTTTTATGAATAAAATAGAACCTTCACTAACTCCAAAACAAAAATAAGAGTTTAGTGAAAGGCTGATGATGAACACCATACCGAAACACCACCTGACTATCCCTTAAGGCCTTGATTTCACCTCTTATTTCTGATTAGTGGATACTTTCAAAAAGGTACTGAAAACATGAAATTGTTTGGTGGCTATGATGTTCAATCACAATCTTGAAATCGGAAAAAGTTACCCTCTCTGAAACTAACAGCTCGCCCCTGAAAATAGGCCGAAACCCAATAGGAAAGTAGTATTCCAACCATCCCCTTTTAGGGGCGAAACTGTTAGTTTCAGGGAGTGTAGCAACCCCTCTCCCAAAAAAAAAACAGAGCTTTAAGCCTGCATTGACTCCATGGGGTTCCTGGAGAAAAAATCCATGGTTGACTTGACAACGCCCACCTTCCCGAGATCTCGTAAGATGATACGCATCACCACGATCACCGTGACCTTTCCGGTTTCCCCCCCAATCCCATAGGATCCATGTATGGCATATTCACCTACATTTGGTGGATTTCTATGGTAAATGTAGGTAAATATACCATACATGGATACTTTGGGAATGGATTTTTTGGGTGAAACCACGATGTCACCGAGGCGTGGATGGAAAGCACCAAAAACCTCATGCGTTTCTCTAACGGCTAAGCGGCGAATTAACCCCCTACCCATCTGCCGAAAAATGGCAGCACTTCGGAGTCACACCCGAAACTACCAACTTCAAGTGTCATTAGTTTCATTCAACCATATGCAAAATAAGCATCAAGTACATGAGTAAGGCGACATAAGAATTCACCAACCCCAAATGTTCGAACATGTTTAGGGAGTTGGGTTTCCTGTTGTTACATGTTCACCACATTAAGGTGAGGGAAAAGTAGCGGTTTAGTTGTGAAATCGTTTTGCAGAGGAAGTATAGGTGTAGGGAACTTTTGGTTGGGAAGGTTTCCAGTTTTCCCTTACGACATCTTACCGTGTCAAGGTCGTTTCGATGGCATCATCTGACATCTTTTGATTTGGCCAAGCTCACTCTGTAAAAAAGGGAGGCCGGGCCTCCCATAAAGGAAACTCATCTGAACCAACCCCAGAGTTACCTACTACTACCACGGATTTTGTGGACAATTCCATGGCCCTTTAGGCCCTGCGAAAACATGAAAAAAAACTACATCGCCCATCATCGCCCCCAAAATCGCTAAGAATCCCCTATGTCACTAGGAGCTCTTGAATCTCTGCACACCTTGGGACCCACCCCGAGCCCACCTCTCAACCCCTGGGCCACCCCTACACCCGTGCCCACGAAGAGTACAAAGTTTAGACCCCCGAGGATCAACTGGAGGACGAGCAAACCTACGAAGTAACTACCTCAAATGTGGACAGTTGATGGCCCGAGACCCAAGGTCGAGTGGCCAAGATGCAACAGGCCAACCCCCCCCTACCCAGAAAATAAGTATGAAAACCACCATGATCCCGTAATAAAGCTGTAATAAGGCCTTATGTATTTCCTGGCGGGGTGGCATTTGGGGGGGCACCCCTTAGATTTCCATGATTTCAGGAACCATTCAACCCAGATGGTCAATGTCAAAGGGCAGTTTCATCAGAAAGGGCCCTGCTGCAAGGATGGGCAAAGCATCCATTTCTTTCCCCCCAACATCTCACCTATGCAAACACCATCAAACGCCGAGATACATTGTTCGCATTCCTTCCAGGTTGGAACGTGGCCCAACAAATGCAAACTTGAATCCTGCCAAAGCAACAGCAGTGACAGAAATAACCAGGAGTCTCCAAAACCTACCACAGGATGTTTTGAGGGTTTTTATGGTAAATGACCTCGTTTTTTTGGTGGCCAAAAACCTTTATTTTTCATGGTTTTGGGGGCTCGTGGAAGTCACTAAAAAAAAAGTTCGAGTTTCATTAACAAGCTACTGCAACTCTCATCAACAAAATCGATTCTGAAGATCCTTTCGGTTCAGGGGGGCAAACTCCATCAAAATCTTGCTGCGCCCCAAACATCCATAAACATCCAATAAAATAACAATCATCTGATATCATCTGAAAATCTTCCAGAAAGCCACACATTCAATTTCAGTATATCATATCATTGTATAACTATCTTCTCTCTGGATGTTCTGGGTGCTTTTCAGCACACATCCTTCAATTCCATCCAATTCTTGGAAGCAACTATGTATATATATAATTAATATCTTCGGGATAGGTATCTACAGAAAAATGCCGACATCGCGATCAAATATCCCACAAAACAAATCCTAAACACCACTTCACGGCTTGATCCCTCCATCACTCGGGGAACCTGCATGGCTGCCTCAGTAGGTTTCACATCTTCAATGGAGGTGTAGATCCTGCGAGGGCCATTTGGAAGGCCACCATGCTCCAAGGTACGTTTTTCGTTTCGTGATCGTTTCGTGTGTTTCGTGTCCTCTCTCCGGAAGTCGCACCTAATTGTTTCTATTCACAAAACATGATCATCCAAACCGTTATGGAAAAATTTTGCGCTTGCTCCAGTTTCCAGCCCCCTTCACACATACCCTTCACACTTCTCGAACTTGCCAAAAAGCGCAGAAAAAAAAGGAAGCGGATGTATCATTCCAAGCTGATGTTTCTTCGTGGATATGCATTCAACTGTGAAAGCTAGGAAGCTCAGACGGCTACCGCTACCAGGGAAATCATCCCAATACCAGCACCAGCATCATCATCATCATCATCATCATCATCATCATCATCATCATCATCAGCAGCAGCAGCAGCAGCAGCATCATCAGCATCATCATCAACCTGAACATGTTGAAAAAACTAGACGATGTCGAAAAAAACTAGACAAACATCTTGGACCAAACTTCACTTACTTAAAAAGAGGCCATTATTTTCCGCAGTAGCGCCACAACTTACTGTCTGGTCTTCTCTCTCCCCCCCAGTGTCCATAAGCTGACTCCGCAAACTACAATGGCAGCGACCTTCTGAACAGCGATGTTGGTGGCTAAGCACCTGCCATTTATCCGGGGTTATGAGTTGGTACTGGACGGTCCCCAGGTTATATATTGAATCTACTCCCCACCCACCCAGGATCCAGGATGACAGTGGCATTCATGATCGTTTTCTTTTTTTTCGGCATTTTCCTACTAAAAATGCAAATAATCCTGCCCTAAGAATCATTGGACCCTCCTATAGAGGCGTTTGGATCTGTATAGCAGGGCTTACGGATCTCCAAACCCCTAGTTTTGAGATCCCATGATTCTTAGGGTGGTGGCAATGTTTTTTTAATCATGAGAATCTAAGGGCAAACCTGGTACATCCAGGAAATGCACCCGGACCCACCACCACCTCGAAAGGTGGCACACCCTGACTGACGGACTGACTGACCCCCCGTTGCCTTCCAGCAAAATGTCGTCTGGAGGTGGTTTCCACAGCCAGCACCCGTCGCACCATCAGATGTTGCATCCAAATCAAGCCAGCCAAAAACAGAAGCGTCCGGACAATGATCACACCGTAGTACCTTGGTACGGTGGATTGAACGTGGTTTCAGAAGGCGCCGCCATTTTGAAAGGCTCCACATGTTCAGCCTTGAAAATTTGATGATTGGAAGACGATCCGGCTTCCTATTTTTCCGAAGGTCTATTTTCAGTGGCTCTGGTAGTTTCAGGGAAGGCAATTAATCATTTCGAGGTGTCCAACTAGGCATTTAGCGGCCAATTTATCTTCCAAGCCTATGTAGTCTTCCAGAGGGTAATGTTGGATGATGATAATCATGGCCGCTTTGCCATGCTTCTCCGCCCATTTTTGGGACAAGTTGGACCTAACTTAGAGTTTTTGGTGCAATGTTAAAAAAAACATACCAAAAAAAGGACTTTCTCCTAACGCATCAGTGTTTTGGCATCTCAAAAATTGATGAACAAGGGGTATGTAAATCAAAAAGCAAAAAGCAAAATAATAACATCAAATGACTTCAAAAACACCCCGGATTCACATAACTGGTGTAAAACTTCGCTTAAAAATGGTACTATCTATATTATCCAAAAAAATCAACAAAAAAAATCGAGGTATGGGAGAAGCCAACATAAAAACCGCTTCAGAAACCTGATTGATGCCAAGGATCTCCTTGTAATAATCCGATTTATCATAGGTGCTCATCTCCTTCCATGGGGTTTCGGGTGTTTCACCCGAAAAATCCATGACAGAAACTCAAACACCATCCGTGATTGTTGAAGCAAGCGCAATTGAAAAAAAATAATATCAATATATATATATATATATATACATGGTATTATATGGTAAGGCGCAAGTCAAAATGGGACACGGTTCATCTTCTCCAAGTCTTGGGACGATTTTTTTCCGCAAAATCTTTGACATTGAGGTGAGTTCTGCAAGAGGTTCAACAAATTGACCTCTGGTTGCACGAACACATGACCATCTACTACAATTCACCCTTTCAAAATGTAGTTCCTTTTTAAGGTCAATGGTCTTTCCTTCCTTTATTTTACCTAAATATTTTTGCCGACAAAAATGCAGAAAAAAAACACATGTTGCGCATAGCTCCCGAGAATAGGCCTAAAAATCCACATTCCATCAGCAATTAACTCTGCAACTCCACCATCAGAAACAACAAACAAAAATATCAGTGTCTTGATGTTTCTCAGGGTTTTTTTGTCAAAAACCTACCTTTTTTTATTCTCCAAAAAAGAAACATGTTTTAAACATTCCCCACCACCACCACCACCCAAAAAAAATCCAGCAAACGATGTGAGCCCCTTGTGCTCCGTTTCACTCACACAAAAGTCACTTAGAGTTTTTTTTTTCTCCCGTCACCTGTGGAGCAAAGGTTTTCTGCATCATTCCGTATGCACATCCCGTCTTGGCACGCTCATGTGCCGGCAGAATCGCTGCGATCAAACCTTGAAACCAATTCAGCAACGCATAGCCTGTGCCAATGATGTTGCCGTGTGGAGTCCGGGGTTGAAACTCAGGATTTCAAAGACAGCAGGATCCTGAAATCGCCTGAAAAAAAAAAACGAGAATATTTTGCAACTAGAGTTTTTGTTTTGTTTTTTTTTGGAGGGGGAGGGGACAAGGTTTCCTCTTATAAATGGGTAACTGGTATTATAACAACCCTACTTGTAGGAGTTAAACCTACTTATAACTGGATCCGGGGCCCACCTTGTGGAGTTTCTGTTATTTTTCTCCCTCGCTTTTCGATTTTGCAAAATTTACCAAATGCATTCTCCTATATGACTTTTTTAATTGTTTCTGTCATGTTTGTGCCCCTTCTTTTTCTCTTTTTTTAACCTTCTCCAACCCAACTCGTGAAAACAGACAACTGGCGGTGGAAATGACCAGTATACGGTCTCAGAACAATCACAAATACCCAAAGAAGTCAAAGATGGAAAAAAAACAACCGGTGCGTCCATCCAGGAGAAGGTTCCAAACCCTTTGGTACCTATTCAAATGGGAGGCTTGACTGTTCAACTCTCATGTTCTGGCGGACCAAAGTGATAACAAAATGCACGTACAGTACATGAAAATTCACTCAGAAATTACCCTTGCTTAAACGCACATAGCACCTGACAAGATGATATCCCAAAAGGAAAAAAAATCGTCTTCCAACCATCCATTTTCAGAGGAAAACTCGCTGTTAGTTTCAGGGAGGGTACACCATCTACATTCTACATCATTCATATGATATTCTCCATTTTTTGGGACCTTTTTTTCATCCACCTTCCAAGGGTCAAATTTCCTTGCAAAAGGGGTGGAGGTTCATCCACCCCGAAACCTCAGCCCATCGATCTCGGAACCTGCAGCTGAAAGGATGTGAGGTGAACCACAGGAATTCATCAGCATCAAACACGCCGCAGAACCTGCGAGGTGAAGAACGTGCAGGTTCAAGCTTCGTGCAGAAGGCCGCTTGGTGGTTCGATTTTTTTTCAGGTTTCACGCTATGCGTTGGTTTTTGGCACACTGAAGCCGCGTTTTTGTTGGAAGTACCAACGTTGACAAACTTGGAATTTGATAGGTGTCTTCTGGTTTCTTGGATGCTTTGGGGAAAAAGTTCACCAAAATTAACGGTTAGTCAACTTACCCCGAAAGTTAAGCCTTATTAAAACCAACTTATTACCCCTAAAGTTAAGCCTTATCAAAAGCAACTTATTACCCCTAAATAAGGCCTTATTAAAACTTGCGGGGTGTACGTTAGGGGAGGGGTAGGTTGACTAGCCAAAACAACAAAATCGGCAAAATCGATGTTTGGTTGAACCCAACCTGCCACGGTTGATGCAGCTATGATCAAGTAGAAGCCAAGATGATCGGCCTAAAGTGGCGCTCGGATGCTGGCATGGTAAGGCCTACTTGGATGTCCCAGGAAGTTAGTAAATGGTTGGTAAGTAGGTTATAACCTACCTATAAATGGGATATATTGGGGATATAACCCATTTACTACCCATTTACTAACTTCCTGGGACATCCAAGTATATATAGGGATCCGTAGACAAATGGTAGATTTATATAGATGTAGAATATGGTAGATGTAGATGTAGTCCCTGAAAATAACAGCAAGTTTGCCAGTTTGCCCCTGAAAATAGGCCAAAAAGGAGAGTCGTCATCTGAACCAGTCGGATCAATTTTTAGGGGCAAACTGTTAGTTTCAGGGAGGGTAGATATGATTCCTTCTGGAGGAATTGCATGGTCTTTCAGCTCATTGGTTTGGATTCCTGGGATCCCCTTAAATGAAAGGATTGTTACTTTTTGGGGCACCCTGAGGATCCCAAAGTCATGGATGACGAAAACACGGTCGCTGAAAGCTGCCGGAAGAACAAAAGCAACGATGGGACAGTTCCACAAATGAGTCACCGTAGTTGCAAGAATTCACTCCCCAATTCCACCCTCAAGAAACAATAAGGCAATAAGGCCTTAATCATGGGATGATTGGTGGTAAATTGTCCCTTCATAAGACCTTCAAAGGGCCTCTAATCTCTGGAGTGCCTCTCCAACAAGATCAAGTACAGCATTTCCCTGAGTCACCCCGACGGCATGGCAGCCATACGATTTTCGGGTTCCAGCCGTTACATTTGTGCCCATCAAAGTATCGGCCATCTCATCCTGTGCTTCACGCCAAGCGATGGTATGAGCATCGTCTCGTGGTGCCATGTAGACGGTATAGAGCCCAGTGACCTAAAAAACGACTTGAAAGTCGACAAGTTGTTTTTAAGACCCGGCCCGCAAGTCACTAACATGACAAATTGGAAAACCAAACCATTTGAAGATATATATCTCCTATCAAAAATATGGATGTTCCATTTGCCATGTTAGTTGTCGGAGTTTTGTTGGCCATTTTTGTTGGTAGTTGAGTGAAAAATCATTCCTGGCCACTATTTGGCCATATGCATTGCATTTGGAAAAGCATGGATTTCCATTGGTCTATTCAATGGACGAAAATGAAATGCATTACTTTGTGATGGTTTCAATCCATCGGAAAAAACTAGTCAACCTGCATCATTCCCCCAGGTAGGGGTGAAAATAAAAGATATTTTAGTTGTCAGCGCCTAGATTAAATGGCGATTCCTCAAAAGCACCAACTTTTGGTAATTGGCAGAATCGAAATTAGTGTTTTAACAGCATTTTCATATAAATATAGATATTTGATACATATATATATATATACATATTTCAATGTATAGATGTACAAAGGCTACACATGAAGATTTCGGAGGGACTATTAAACATCCCAATGGGATGGAACTGGGAGCTGGTCCTCCCTTTTTGCAAAAATCTTTCTCAATCCCTACTACCGAAGGGTTGTGAAACACATTCTTCCCCCCCCCCCACGGTCAGAGAAAATCAGTGCAAGGGGAATCGGCAACCGCTCTGAATTCTAGTGGCGTATTGGCTTGAGATATACATGCAATGTAGTATGCAATGTATATACAAGTATGTATATATACAAATATCTCTCTTTACATACACGTATACAAGTACTAGCTATATATGATTATGAATGGCTTTCTTTTGAATGGGTAGATAATGATAATAGGCTAATCTATCCCTAACAAGGTAAACTTCCTCACCAATATTGGAAGGCTGTAGGCATTGAGGCTATGCAATATAAAATTATACTGAAGTACAACTAACATGACAAAATAAAACCAACCATTTGAGTCAATGTATCTCCTACTAAAAATGTTGAACATCTCATTGCCATTAATTAGTTAGTTTTCGGGGGGTGCATTCAATCAGTCTCAAACCAAGGATGCGTTTGAAGAAAGTGAAGGTTGACATGGTGCCTCCAGTCCCCTGTTGTAAGCTAACCATAAGGGGACTCAAACCACATGCAAAAAAAAAACAGCAGAAACCTTTTCCTGAACTAATTACTTGGGATGCACAGAAGTAGCTACCTACCTCGGTCTAAGCTAAATTGGGTTTATAGCTACAGTATACTCAATCTACGAAAAAAAATATATATAATATACGTATATACATCTCCCATAGGACCACCCTGCAACCTGAAAGTTTTGAGGCAAGTTTATTCGAAGTTTCCGAGCCATCCAAGAATTCCACAACGAAGAGAAGAACAGGAAACAGGAAAACAGTACAAAAACCAGGCTGATAGCCATATCAAAAGAAGCCATGGAACAACTAGACAAAACTAGACAACAAAAAAACGGTGCAAGAAACCTTACTCGGTCTTCACAGTGGCAAAATGTCTCATGTGAAAATGATGGAAAACACTGCGGCTGTGTGCATCCTTGGGAAAAATCTGTGTTATGTGTGATCTAAATCTGTTGCATGTTTTATATGTTTTTTGGTGTCTTGAAATCAGGGTGGGTGTTTTTTCTAGGGCCTCTCATTGGCCACTTTTTTAGATATGCCGGGAAGGAACGACGAAGAGCATGCTCACCAACGCCGAGAATGAGATCCAATAGGGGAAATGACCTCATCAAAATCATCACTGGTTGGTGGTTTCAACCCATCTGAAAAATATTAGTAAAACTGGTAATCTTCCCCAACTAGGGGTGAAAATAAAAAATATTTGAGTTGCCACCACCCAGATCATAATCCTCTCATTTTTTCAGTCATGGAAAAGGTCATCAAAAAAAGCCAAGAACATCCAACAAGGTGGGACTCTATCAGTTTTTTAGTAGGGTTATAACTTTATAACTCCTTTTTTTGGGGGGGAATCAACTTCCCACTGGAAAACACCGTTTTGTTTTTGGCCATTTATAAAACGGTGAACTAACTCCATTTATAACCGATCGTAGGGGCCCCGACCTTCAATGGGAAGTCGGAAAGTCCATCATTTCGCTGGGTTAAGAGATGCCATCTTGATGCAACAACAAGGGATGTGTCTAACCTTCTCAAATGGGGGACGGCTAATTGAAAAGTACATGGCACAGTCCCTATATATATATATATATATATATGTACATATTATATATATATATAGTAGG
>DF239946.1:0-28927 GCA_000507305.1 Breviolum minutum Mf 1.05b.01 | reverse complement strand
TATATATGGGTGTTTCCAAAACTAGTGGTACCCCAAAATGGATGGTTTATAATTGAAAACCTTGCCAAAATGGATGATTTGGGGGTACCACTCGTTTTGGAAACACCCATATATCATCTTCAAATGCTTCAGTTTCCGTTGCCTGCCATGTCAGGTTTTCATTTTTTGGGGGGGTGGGTGGGGTGAAGTTTTTGTGACCGGAAAAAAAGTTTCGAAATTTGCCTCGAAAGTGGGCATGGTAGCATATGAACATCCAAATGGCACCTATAAAATCTGTATTAATCAGTCACCAGTTATATATTTTTGTGCTTGGCACAAGGGGGTTACATGGGGTTACATGATCCCTAACTCCCTAAACACCAGTTAGTTTTTGTTGCCAAAAGGCATGTTTTCCTTTGGAGTTCCAGGGTGATGGTCCGGTTTTCAGAAGTTTTGAGGTTTCAGTTGGGGTACTTTGGAAGGTGAGGAACAACAAACCTTAACAACATGGGAGAGTGAGACTTTTTGACCCCTGAACTAGGTGGTGGTAACGATCGACATGTACCATCCCTGAAACTAACAGCAAAAGCACCTGAAAATGGATGGTTGGAATAGTACCTGTTTCCTTTTGGGCGAAATGTTAGTTTCAGGGATGGTACCAACTCATTTTTTGAAAAAAATAGATTTGGCTTGGAGGGTGGTACATTCCAGGGAATTAGTCAGTTCACGGCAAAAAGGCGGGATATGACCTGCATGATTTCGTCCATTCGCACTATCTGGAACCTGAAACATCTATTACCATCTATATTCACAAAAAGTTGCTTCAATTGGATGCTTCCAAATCTTTACTGTAGGCAGTTTTTGTTTCACAAAGAAAATTTCCCAGCAACTTCTTTCAAACAACCCTTTTTGGGATCATTCAATTCCACGTTAGGTCACGGCTTAAATCACCCTGGCCCTTCATCAGTGCACCTTCATCTCCTCATCCGTGGGCATCTGAGCGTTGAGAGAGAGAGAAAATGGATGGAGTTGGAAGACGAGGACGGTTCCTATTGGGTTTCGGCCTATTTTCAGGGGATATGGATGTTTCCGAAAATAGTGGGTTTTCCCCCCAAATCATCCATTTGAATAGGGTTTTCCATTATAAACCATCCATTTTGGGGTACCTCTATTTTTGGAAACATCCATATGTTAGTTTAAGGGAGGGTGAAAGGGCTCATTGTATGATATTATGTTACCAACCCAAGCAAGACACTATTGAAGTGAAATGTCCATCAAAATTACAAATTTGCATAGTTTGTGAATTTCCCCAAATGGGCGATTTGCACCCCCTGTACAAGACTGGTCAAGTCATTTCTAAGTTTGTTCAAGTTGGAGGTTGATTCTACACAAGATTTTACATCTACTAAGATGTACATGTGTGAAGTCTTATGACCATTGTAGATGAATATGCGCATATCAATGGTTCAGTATCATATCAGTATAGGAGCCATTATGAGCCATTATGCCTCGTTGAGCAAGTTTATGGCTAATCAACCCAAACCCCCCCCTAACGTACCACACTCGGAAAAGAGTCGACCAAAAAACACCATCTGAACTTTTGTGCGGAGGTTTTATTTAGGTCTTACCCACCTAAATAGAAAGGCAGCCAAAATGCTGCCAATGATTTTAAAAAAAAATCACTTGCGCCACGAACAAACCTGGCCTTACTTGCCATTATACTGGTTGTTCAATAGGGATCCTCATGATGGTTCATTATAATCCCCATATAACTGGGTAGGATTTCATCCCCAACATATACCCTAAACAACCAGGGTCACGATTTTCATTGCTCACTTGGATCTACTCCCCCAACCCAGGATGTAGTTTTTCGGCATTCGCAAAGGTGGAGGTTACCATTTCCCAACCTTAAAAAACGTACAGTTATCCTGGTTGGTGACTGGAATGCTGGCAGGGAGTGAACCGAACAAAAATCACCTTCCACACATACACACTCGAAAAATTAACATGGCGATTTTTTTGGAAAATCGGCAGTTTGAATAGGAGATGTTTATCTTCAAATGATTGTTTTTCGTCCATTTAGTACCCTCCCTGAAACTAACATAGCCCCAAAAAAATGATGGTGTCCAATAATAGGAATCTCCGAGATTCCAGGAGTGTATTTTCAGAGCTATGTTAGTTTCACCCATGAAAAGAAAGGAAAATGATCTGAACCAAACCCCTATGATTATCTTCCAGCCGTTAATCTTCCAAGGTGTGCCAAGGCTCTTTTGGAACACCATCGGGTGCACCTTCCATCATCCCGGGTGCCAAGGGCATTGGCAATGCTGAAGCGCCCGCGCCCATGGTGTTGGATGGTGGGTGGAGACGGTAGATGGATGGGATGGACAAGGCCGACTGGTGAGCTAGAGAAAAATATGGCTGAGGGTGGATCAGGTGGGGATGTTTTGGCCCATGTATCAACCATAAGGTGGGATGGTTTCACCAGGTTTTTGACAAAATGTTTTTTCCTTTCGAAGACGATTTTCATCTCAGCCTCCATTCTTAGGTTTTTCCCCAATTTTTTTGGGGGGAGGAACAACAAAATGAGAAGGGAACAAAGGAAAGTATATAGATGAGTTTTGGGGGTGTCACCTTCGAATGGAACATCGAAGGAGTTTTTTCAAGTTTAGAAGGAAGTTCTCCAAGTTGCAAGGTTCCTGAAAACATCTTCTTCGCCAGCTGGCTCAGCTGGCAATGAAACTTTGAGATCTTTTTTTAGGTCCAAAAACGCCCCCGAAGTATAACAGCATAAAAAGCCTGAAAAATGATGGCTTGGAACCCGGTGGCAGCCACCAACCATCCAACCAACTCATGTTTCAACCAACCAAATTCTACCCCCTCGCCACTTCGCGAGAAGCAACCAACAAAAACAGTAACCTTTCATGACTTGCTCCCCCTATAGTGAGACCTAGTTTTGCCACAAAAAAAACCGAAGGCAGCGATTTTTTTCAACCCTCAAAACCCCCAAAAATCGCCAGCGCCGAGAGGCTGTATCCAAGTAACCCAAGGATGGACCTATAGCTGGGCATCAGTGGGGGGAAGCGGGGAATTTCTGGGAAACAGTTTCTACCCACCGAAGTTCGTCACGAGTTTTGATAAATATTTTAAAAAACACCATTTTGCTCCTGAAACATCACTGCGAAATTGTTAAAGGTCGACCTTGTTTCTGCTTAAGGGTTGGTTGGTTGGTTGGTTGTGTGTGTGTGTGTGTGTGTGTGTGTGTGTGTGTGTGTGTGTGTGTGTGTGTGTGTGTGTGTGTGTGTGTGTGTGTGTGTGTGTGTGTGTGTGTGTGTGTGTGTGTGTGTGTGTGTGTGTTGGTTGGTTGGTTGGTTGGTTGTGTGTGTGTGTGGTTGGTTGTTTTTGATGGAAGGGTGGTAACAAATTTTGGTTTTGCTATGTTGGTGTGTTTGTTTTAGAAGGGTGTTTCATCAGCGGCATGCTGCCCCAGTGAAGGTGGAGAACTGTCACAGGCTGCCAGTGTTAACTAGGGAAAAGTAGCATCCCCAATGCCCAAGATACACCTTTTACAAAGCGAGCGTTGGAGAATGACATCATCTCATGCCACGTGTTTAACACAATTTGCCATATTTATATTTACCAGTCCTTTTTTTCTTAGAAAAAAAACCAGCCCTGGCACCTGCCATAAAGATCTTACAGGGAACAACCTTCATTTTGAGCATTTTTTTCAGGAAAATCCACCACAAAAAAATGATGCACAAATATGCGTTGAGTTTTTGGTGCTTTTTTTGAAGGATCCCCGCACATACACCCTCGGAAACTAACATCTTCCCGAAAAGGGGCCATGTTTAAAGAAAACTTCCAACCATTATATAATTTTCATGGGATATGCTGGTTTTGGGGGAGTAACAAGAAACATGTCTTCCCTGGCAAAACAAGGGCCATTATATTACCAACCCAAACAATGCGCTATTACAAGGGACATCCAGCAAGATGACTCATACATTTGCTTCAAGTTTGATCCCCCCAAAAAATATGCAATTTAATAAGTTAATGATCTTTGTCAAATTGGATCGGTATTAACCATTGGTTTCACTTAAAATGGCCTTATTAAGCCCTTACTTCCTGGGCACGTTTCTGGGGCCACAAATACTGTGACATGTGACCTGGCTCTTCTCGACTCTCTTCGCGTCGCCAACGTGACATCCAGGTCGTGGGCGGGGAACGTGGCAGCGTCAGGGCAGATTGGGGTGAACCTTGGAGGTTGAAAAGGTCTGAGCAGTGAAGACAGTAAAAACCATTGAATCAGGAAGCCCTGGTGGTTGAGCCTATTCTTTTGAATCCCTGGTACTTCACCCACCTTCAACTGCCTTGAAACAGGTGGGAGATTATGACTAGTTGGTGGTTGAACCAACCCATTTGGAAAAATATGCTCGTCAAATTGGATCATTTCCCCAATTTTCGGGGTGAAAATAACAAAATATTTGAAAACCACCACCTAGAAAACCACTGAAACATTCCATGTGTGTTTTTTCGGTTGTTTTGATTTGGGTGATTCCAAAGCTTTACGTGGCAAATGGTTGCTTCACCAAACATCCGTTTAAGGCTGGTTGTTTAGGGTTACAGGCATGGGAATTAGTAGGATGTCATTGAGAGATAGATTTATGGGAATTGAAGGGGCCAACTTTCCAGGAAATAGCCGGCCTAATCAAGGGGTTTCAGGGACAATGATGGGTTTCATACCCCCTTTTTTAAATGAGGCCTTATGGCATGGGGTGGGCATTTTACATTCCCAAAAAAACAACGAAACAACAACTACAAGACATGATTTTCTTTCATTAAGAGTACCTGGAATCTGAAACATCTATTCATGATTATTCAAATTCTCTTATGATTGGTTCAATTGGGTGATTCCAAATCTTACTTGGGAAATTGTTGTTTCACTAAACAGTCATTTACACACCTACATATATATATATATACACACACATACGTGAAAAGACCATGTGTCAAAGTGAAGTCAGTAAAAGAATTGGCCCAAAAATCAACCAAATTTTGCCATTTGGCTTACTCAAAAAATAGAGGAGTTTGAGTTCAGGATTTTTATTGCTAATCGGTTTATTATTCATTACACCTTTGAAACCTGACATGGAACCTGAACAAAAGTCGCAAGTGTGTCCGAGGCATTCCACAAAAACTAGGGCTGGCAACTGGCGCCGGCCTAATGCCATCCAATGCCCCACGTTTTACACGGAAAATACGACCGTGTGAAGCCTTGAAGTTTAAAGGATTCTTAACCACCATCCTCCGTTAAATAGACTTAACTTCAAAGCTTGATTTTTTTTCTTGGGTGGGGCGGCCCGAGGTCCCCAATTTTCAAAATGTACCCACCCTACAATGGTACTGTTTGATGGTTCAGAAATCCAGCTATATAACCAGTTGATGTTGATAGTTTAACTCCCATTATCTAAAGGGTTTGTACGTACATCCCAGGTGGTTTTCTCGCCGGATTGATGTCTGAACCATCAAGGTCCGTAGGGTCTTCCAAATCGCTTCCTTCTAAAGCCACCTTTGGTCGTTCTGCATTCATCCTTTCATCCCTTCAAGCATTTCTAGTTGGTGGTTTCAACCCATTTGAAAAATATTCAAATTGGAAATCTTCCCTAAGTAGGGATGAAAATAAAAAATATTCCAAACCACCACCTAGATTTTCGTGACCAAGATACTTGGATTCAGGTTGTAGCTGGCAGCTACCTCGAAAAAATGCGCCCCAGAGAGTTGACCCAGGAAAAACCAGCCGGAGGTGGGAGGGTTTTCATGTTTTCCACATCCCACCGGTGTTTCGGTGTTCTTCGGAGTTCAGAATGATGGGAAAAAATGGTGGTAAAAGGTGGGAAGATGTGATAGATGATTTCTGTATGGCATGCTCCTACTGGCCAAACTGAGGTTGTGCTTCAAGTGGCGGGTTGTTTGTTAGCACAATTTAGTTTGGTCCGTCGATCCTCTGCTCGCATAAGTTTCGGTGGTGGAAGGGGGAAGAAGAAGAAGAAGAAGAACAACAACAACAACAACAACAACCACAACCACAACCACAACCACAACCACAACCACAACCACAACCACAACAACAACAACAACAACCACAACCACAACCACAACCACAACAACAACAACAAGAAGCACCACGAAGACAAAGAGCTAAGGTGGCCCACATGCCGAACCTTTAATTTTCATGGATGAAGGAGGTCAATCTCAACCCCTTCGAGTTTTACCATTTCATTTATGGAATGACCGAATTTTGACCTAACTTTTTGTGGCACTGAGGGGTCCCTACCCCCCAATGCCACCGCCTTGTAAGAAGTAAGGCCTTATTAAGGGACTATTCAGGGATGATGTTGGCTAATAACCCCCTCATAAAAATAGATGCAGCAATAATGTTCTATCGAACTGCATACTTCAGAAAGATCACCACTTGACATATCTCATAAGCTCATGCATTTGCATCACCCTTCCGTGATCAAGTCTCAGTAGAAAAATAACTCAATTTTGCTAAAGAAGTATGTACAGTTTAAGGCAACTTGAATACATAAATGATCAAAATTCAACCAAAACTTGGGTGAAGTTGAAATCACCTTCCCTTTTCTTCACCCATTTTTTTAGATCATATGTTCTCGACCCAAAAAGGAGTGTCACTCCGAGATTTCGACCGGAAACGTCGAGGCACACTCTTCGAAGAATTCTTAGATTGATCCCGACGTCCCAGCACCGTGGGTAAAGGACCATGCACCAGGCCAATGCCTGGCTTCCCCAAAACAAAAAACGGTACCCTCCCGAAGTTTGACATGGCCCCTGAAAATAGGCCATCCCAAAAGGAAACTCATCTTCTAACCATTGATTTCCAGGGGCTATGTTTAACCTCGGGGATGTAGCCAGGTTTTTTTAGGAGTAGACCCTGGAAGATTAACAGGGAACATGGTTCACCTACAAATCATCACCCATGAATAGAAAAATGGCGAAAAAAAAGTACATACCCTCTGGTAAACTAACATAGCAATGAAATATCCCCATGTTTAATAGGAAATACATCTTGAAAGGGTCCAATTTCCAGCCAGCTATGCTAGTTTACCGGAGTGTACACCCTGGAGGATTAACATGGAACATGGTTCACCTTTCAATCAAATCACCCATGACAAGACGGGAACATGATCTGAACCAAACCTCCAGGGAATTATGTGCAAAATGTTAATCTTCAGGGGCGTACCCTCCCTGAAACTAACAGTAAAAGCCCCTGAAAGTAGGCCGGACCCCAAAAGGAAACGATCGTATTGCAACCATCCATTTTCAGGTTCGAGCTGTTAGTTTCAGGGAGGGTATTCCCAATTCTTTGAAACCTTTTCATAAATGATTGAAGTTGTGAATATCTAAAAACTCATCATCTGGCGACTTTGTTTCCTCCCCCCTGTTTTTTGATAGTTTCAAGACCTACCCATATCATCATCTCAAAGAAATCCAACAAACCCCTCGAACATACCGCAGATATCCCACCAAAAGTCCCAAAAATGAAGGATTCCCTTCCATTTTCAAAGGCAGCTAATCAAGAGGTCCCGAATCCGAAAGGTATGGATTCTATATGGGTTTTTTGTTTCCAACGTTGGGAAAAAAAATTGCCTCCACCAGAAAATTCGCCTGCGGAACTCCGACTTCTTTCTCGTGGGATGGCCAGCAACATAAAACTGGCACTGTTCGTACTTGCAGTTCCCTCCTCTATCACCTGGCGAAGTTGTTGGAAGTTGGAAGTTGGACCGAAGGGTTGTTCACGTCTGGGAAGTTGCCCCAAAACCCCTCCCAAAAAAGGAACCCCATGAAATAGCTGGGGTTCCTTATGAAGTAAGGGTTTATAAACCATTGGTTTCCCTTCATAAGGCCAGCCATTAAACCCTTATTTCTGAGAGGGGTATGTTTGGGAGGGTAGGTTGACCAGCCACAATAGCTCACTGCAGATATATAAATTATTCCTACAGGCGTAGCAAAGCGGTTGGTGCATCCACCCAGAAGCCCGTTATCAGTGGTGAATCAATGTGCTAAGTTTCTGGGTAGGTAACTTACCTCGAAACCACTCCCCACGTGAAAGGGATTCAACCAGAGATAATGAGCAACGTGCAAAACCCTTGTGACATGTGCAACATGTCAAAAAAACCTGATTGCTTCATGACAAAAACCGCATAAAACTCTGGTTGTTTTTTTGAATGGTCATGTAATCTTTTAAAAAGATCCAAGGTCTACGAGGTCAAGGCCCCCAAATTGGGGCAAGTCGAGGTAACCCCCCCACCCACCCACACATCAAAGGAACTGGTGAGAATACGACTAGAATCCTAAGGAAATATATATATATATGTATAACTAGTTGGTGGTTTTTGGTCCACCTGTTTGACAACATGCGCAACTCAAATTTCATCATCTGGAGGAGAAAAAAACTCTTTGAAACCACCTAATCTACAAGTAAATGAGTGATGAAACCTAGGAGTATCTAGGTTTACTACTGTGAAAAACCATCCATTTCTTGCGGTAAAGGGGGCGGCGGCACCTCCATATCCAATTGCAGCCGACTTTCTGAAGGTCCACTGCTGCTGTCAATGCTCCTGGCGTTTCAAACATGAACTCGTGATGGAAGAAAAAAACAGGAAAACCCATACCATGGTATATTTACCTACATTTGGTCAATTTTGGTGAATTTGATGAACAATTCTAGCTTAAATATACCATACGCTGAGTATCTGGGATAGATTTTGGTAGGAATTTACCGGACCTACGTGAATTTAGGGGAGAAACAAAACTTGTGATTAAAAAAGGACAGAAAAAAACCATAGGATTGTGAACTGGATCTTCCGATCCGGGTGCGCCCCAATGGGTGAGAAATCATGTGCCGGGAAAACACCATCCCTTAGGGTTTAAACAGCACCCTTTTGGAAGGTCCAGGTAGGTTTACCTACATGAATTTAATGAAAAAGATGGTGAAAAGAAAGGGTACCCTCCCTGAAACTAACATAACACTTGAAAACAGGCCTTCCCAAAAGCAACATAGTCTTCCAACCATCCACTTTGAGAGGCTATGTCGGTTTCAGGGGGTGGAAAATTACGAACCTAAGAGCCCTAAAAGGATCAATCTGTGACACATTTCCCTACATGTGGTGGGTTTTTCCTATGCTGTTTTTGTGGGTAAAACTCCAACAAAAAAAAAACCTGCGACCGTGCCGCGATTTTTGGTTGCTGAAATATCTGCAACACGCAACCTTGACTGGGACTATGCTTAACTTGAAGGTTTTCCTTCGAGGTGAAGCCGTGGCAAAAAAAAATCAAAAAAAAGGTGAAGTCCCTTACGAAATCTATGAAAGACTGGTTGCTTACATAGGGATCCTTATAGTGACTGGTGGTTTCAACCAACCCCTATGGAAAAATATGCGCAAGTCAAAATGGGTTCATCTTCCCCCAATTTTCGGGATGAAAATTAAAAAAAAATGTGAGTTGCCACCACCCGGTTATAGTGACTGATCTGTAATTCCCATATCACTGGGGATTACTTTTCATCCCCAACATACCTTATAAAGCAACCAGGGTAGGTCCCGTTTTTCATTGTGAGAAATGCATGGTTTTCACAAGTCCGCCTTCTTTTTCTCTCCCTAAAAAACTGTCAACCCCTTGCCTTTCGGCGGCAGCGGCATCCGGAGACAAGCCAACCTTCCCAAGCAATGGATGGGTTCGGTAAAACAATATCTGGTGGAATCTGCCATCCAATCCCTAGGGATCCAATCACCTTCTGAGAATGGTAATGGAACCTACATACCTTTTTCTGAGGATGTGATTATACACCCCAATCATCATCTGACAAGGTGATTGGATCCATAGGGAATGTTGAGCGAAAAATTTGTTGCCATTTTTTTTGGTGAAATGTCTTTGAGCCAACTGGTTAGTGGGTTTGTAAGACCGACCGCCTTTTTCATGGTGTTCGTTCAGTTGTCCTTCTGAAAGAAACCAGCTGGGCCGGCACAAAAGTTCTCTACGTCACACTTTCCAAAGCCAACATTTCAAAATTTAGACCTGTCCCCTCCCCAAAAAAAAAGGGGTGGGGAGTTGTTTGCCAAACCAAATGGATGGAACCTTTCGACAACAATCTCGTAAAGATAGACATGTGTGCCATCATGGCTGGTCCCCCCTAAGTACCCTGCCCCCCCCAGGAATAAGGGTTTACACTTCCTAAAACTAACAGTTCGCCCCTGAGAATAGGCCATCCCAACAAAAAAAACTGGTATTCCAACTTTCCAACCATCCATTTTTCAGGTGCGAACATGTTAGTTTTAGGGAAGGTTAAATAAGACCTTAAGTAAGGAAAACCACTTAGGTCTACCCCCCCACCCAGGATTCCAGTCAACAACTGAAGGTTTGTAAGGGATTCCCTAAAAATGGAAGAATCCCGGTGGTCACTGGCATCCTGGTTGCTTGTATGTCCCAGGAAGTTAGTAAATGGTTAGCAAATGGGTTAAACCCCCAATATATCCCAGTAATAGGTAGGTTATAACCCACTGATCCTAACCATTGATCCTAACTTCCTGAGACATCCAAGTGGGGGGAGTAGTTCTCCCTGGGAAACCCCTGAGGCTCGCCTCTGTGGACATGGGGCTTGGCTCGGTTGTGCCTTTCCTGGATAACGACGCGGCGTCAACCTGGGCAAAACGGGGGGGGGGGGGCAACCGTCTCGACGGGAAGGGTCGAAAACTGCCCCCTGAAAAAATGGAAAACACCATTTCTGGTTGGTGGTTGAACCAACATTTTGGAAAAATATGCTCGTCAAGTTGGGGATCATTTCCCCAGGTAGGGGTGAAAATAAAAGATATTCGAAACCACCACCTAGATTTTTTGGGTCATCAACATGTTAAGTTAAGCTATGTTTTTGTCGTCCAAAATCTCCATGATTCGTGGGAAGATTCTGGCCAAAATATATAATATTTCACTAACCTAGAATTTTCCGGAAATAAGGGGAATTAACCAGATGATTGTGGGAGGATTCTCGTGGCCCTCCTACAGTAACTACCACCATCAAAACTACCCTCACCAGAAACAATGGTTTAATAAGGCCTTATTCAGAGACAATGGTGGCTAATAACCCTTTAATAAGCCCATATTTCTGGCGGGATTGTTTTGCTGGGGGTAGTTGGGAGGGCCATGAGATTATGCTTCTCTCATCCTGAAATCCCGAAAAGCTTAGGAACTGCTTCTTCCATGAGAGTTGCAAGAGCGGTCTGCGCTGATGTCATGGCGGCAGCTGGTCGTTTAATGCCTGGGCAAAAAGACGTCGGATCTGCAGCCAGACAGGAGAAAAAAAGCCGTAGAAGGTGACAAGGTTGTTAGTTGATGTTAGTTGTAATCTTAATAAACCCTACTTAATTTGTATAGATTCAATCATAGTCTTATAGTTGTAAGTGGGCAGAACCAAAGCCAAGTCCATGTATACACCAGTTTTTGATTCAATGAAAGGCCCCAATGTTGATTGTAAGTGTTTTTCCCCTGGACATGTAATATACCGGAAATTCATAGCCGTATTTGAAAGGAGATGTTAAGTGTCAGGAAAATGTACTTTCTGGTAAACTACCTAAAATTGCCATGGTAAATAACAATCTTTCCTGGCAAATACCATCAAAATGGTTGATTTTCCGTTGCTATTTTATGGGAGTATAATGGAAGAACTTCTTTACCTACCGTACTGTATAGCGAGTGACTGCAACTCATCTCCAGCTGCTGAATGAGGCAAAGTTTCACTTTTTGGTATCACTAAAGATTCTTTTTTAGAAAAAACAAACAAGCAAAAACACCTTAATTATCTTCAACATTACTGTACTTCAAAAAAAAATGAACCTCTTTCTTTATCTGCCCATAAAGCCAAAACGGATGCAGTACTTCAAAAAAAACAACGAATCCATGAATCCGTCCCTTTTTTGTATTGAATATCCTTGGTCCAAGCCACCCGAGTTTTCTTGGCTTGGTGAGCTTTTCGAAATTTCCCCCCACGGAGGGTTGGGAACGATCCACACAAAACACCGTTCGGAAGCCGCACTTGTTGGCAGCTGTGTGGTTGAAATCGCCCCCGCTGACGAATCCGAAGACTTATGTTTTTAGCAAAGGAATTCTGATGGGTTAAAATCTCATAACGTTTAGGAGTCCTTTATACTGACACGTGACATGCGACATGGCGATAGCTGGAAATTCACCGAATTTCCAAATAGGAAATTGGTACATCGACAAAAATGGTGGATTTTCCAGGCAGCGTATTGTTAGTTTATTGGAGGGTTAGTTGAAACAAATCTTTGTCAAAGTCCTGTTTCACAGGATTAGTATCATACCTGGAATTGCTTCCCTTAAAGGGTCCCCTTTAAGCTAAAGTTGCGAAATATTTCTGGTGGTTTTCCTGGAAACTGGTGGCTGGGGAGCTTTTGCACAGATCATACCTACTACACACAACATAACAACATCAAGGGGGCCACTTGGGATACCTCATGCATCTGGATGAGGTATCCCACTGTCGCAGTTAAAAAGCACCATGACAAAACCTAGCCTGGAAAAAAAAAACGACCATGTCGGCTTACACCCCTGAAAATTAACATGGTCTCTTGAGACTTTGGACCTTGGAGAGCTAAGGGTCAACGAGTATTGGATGGTGTTATGTTGGAGCTTTAAAAAAAGAAAAATCTTCCCATTGATCCAGGGCCTAAACTTGCAAATATATTGTGCCAACTTCGAAAATCACCCATGAAATCAATGGATTTTTTGCACAAACAGAACATGGAGATAAATTAAAGTGTCATGTGCTTTGTTGAAAAGAAATTCTGATGTCGCTACACCTACAGTATTTTTCACTTCAACCTTTTGTGAGATTTTGAAAAACTCAGCTGCACATCGACAGGGTTGTAGGGTTACCTAACCATTTCCCGTACAAAGTGTTGTAACCTACAACCCTGTCTATGTCCAGCTAAGTCTTAGTCTTGTTAATCAGCAATCATTTTTCGGAAAAAGATCTGCTAAGCATTAGGAGAGCTTGTTTTCTGGGAAAGCTTTATGAATCATGGAAAATTGAAACATCATCATCATCATCATCATCATCATCATCATCATCATCATCATCATCATCATCATCATCCTGGAACACACTAGGGTCACTAGGCTAGGGTAACAATTAGTATGACATGAATAATCATTTCTTTCGGATTCGTCATGTTCACCCAGCTTGTTTCTATTTTAAACCTGGCTGGTACAAACTTGGGCCATTTTTGCAAAACGGCGTGGGCGGAGAAGATGCGAGATGGAATGAAACAATGGCAACGCCATGCTACGAAACAATTGGAAACTATTCCGGTAAAAGCAAAATCCAAGAAAATTGCAACACACCCCTAGAACACACCCCAAACCATCCCCCTAGCCAACTATGAAAGGAATCCCTTCATAGCCTGTTGGTAAAGGTTTAGGGGTGTGTTCCAAAGGTGTGGTGAAACAACCTGAGACAAAAGTAATAAAATTACCCTCCAGGGAACTAACATATCCCCTACCAAGGAATCTTGAAGATGATTTTCCTCTTCCCGTTTGGTGGGATATTTTAGCTTCTTTTTAAGGTAATTCATGGAAACTGGACCATGAATGTAGACAGTATCTGCTTTGAGAAATTTGTGGTGTTGCATTGCTATGTTCGTTTACCAGAAGATATTGTTTAGCCGTAGACATCGTTACATGAATCGTGAAGATGAACATGACAAGAGAACCTATAGGAAAAAATGACACCTGAAAATACTGGGAATATTATGAATTACCCTCCGGTAAACTAACAGAGCAATGGAAAACCCACCATTTTTTGATAGGAGATACATCTTCACATGGTGAATTTCCCATTGCTATGCTAGATTGCCGGAGCGTAAGGGCTTGGGGATCATGATGAGATTCGCACATGTCACATGAAGCGAACTTTCAAGGTCCTTGCAGGACTCCTGCCATTGTAACAGGCCCATGACATGTACGAATTCCTCCTACCAAACCACTTACCTACATGAAGATGTCCACATGGAAGTTTCCTAAAATGGTGGGTTTCCCCAACAAACATGGGGTTTTCCTACTAAAAATGCTCATTCTGGGGGTGTTTTAGGGGTACCACCATTTAAAGAAACCCCCACATGGAAGTTGAATGACAACTTGACTATCCTTAGCTGATTCAATTGACGACTTCACCTCACCTGTACACCGGACCACCTGACAGGTAACCGGGTCGGTCAAATTTCATGGGTCCATCGATCTCCCAACATTTAATACTACCCTGTGATTTGGAAGATTCTGGGGCTCGAAATAGCTCCCCAATTAGTAGGGAAATATATCACCCCTAGCTCCGTTCATCGCTCCCCCAATATCACAGCCTAGAATTTTGTTGGTACCGTTTAAAAGACGCGAGGATGCCGCCTTGGAGGTTTTTACCTCCGACGTTCGTTTCACATATTCGATTCATACATCGACTCATTTTCACCTTGTTCCATGGATTCCAGCCAGCTATGTTACTGTACCCAGGGATTCCAACCACACTTAAAACCAATGGATGTTAATTTCTAACCACCATTGCTTACTAACCTAAAACGTTTTAATCACCGAAATTGGAGAAAAAAAACGGTATTTTTTAATGGTGGTGGAAACCAAGGGTGTAGATTATCAAGTAGTGCATTTGAATATTGATCTGAACTCACCGACTCGGGTGGACTCCGGAAAAAGTTCCACATCTTCGATGAAAATCATTTCGCGACCCACTCGGTGGTTTTCGCCGAATCTCACAAGAATGAACAACTGTCAAAATGTAGAGGGAAAAAACACAGTTTTACATATAGGTTTTGCCGGTGGGATGCTTAACCTTTGGTTCAAAACATCCGTTGAGGACAAAATACAACAAATCATTTCACCCCCCTAACAGAATTGAGGGATCGCCATGGCAAACTAAATCTTTACACCTGAAACCTCCGACAATTTGAAGTGGATAAAGATGTCCTTCCTAGAAAATTAAGAGTAATTAATTTTCCACTTCCACGGAAAATTAGGATAGATTGCCGCAATTTCGGACAGTAGAGATTCTCTCCAAAACAAACAGGTCGACTCAACAGAGATTCTCCTCCTTTTCCTACAAAAAAAAAACATCCGCACAACAAAAAAAAGTCCTTCCCAAAACTGCCGGCCTTTCCCCAAACCCAACGCCTTGGGCCCAACGCCGGCCCAACGCCCCAACGACCGAGGGGGTGGAGGTTTCTTACCACCGCCCAGGCGCAGCGGAGTCGCACCGGGATCCTTATTTTATCTTGAGTTTAAAAACTAACGGCTGCAGCAGAAAAACAACAATGGTCAACCTAGATTTCAATAAGTTCAAAATGCAGAACCTTCAAGAAGGGATCAATGATTTGTTGAAAAAGCTTGAGAAAAGTTGAAGCCTTCAAAATCCCAAAATCAACAGATCAGTTGAACCCTTCAAGAAAACTCCATTTCAACTGATCTGAAACCTCAAAAATCAATCAAGTTTTTTGACCTCAAAATCCCCGTGGATTGTTCTACCGAAAACTCTGAGGTCTGAGGCTTCAGAGGCTTCCCCATTTGTATATACATAAACGAAACAGAAACGTGTAGGCAATGCAACATTGCATGATATTCAAAAAGTTATGTGTATATTAAATATCTATACATAAATAAACAGTTCCATATATGAGTACATATATGATGTATATACATTATACATACGTAGACTTAAAATGGAAAAATCTTTGAGGGAAACCTCCCCAATGTACCCACCAAAGGGTATCCAAACGTTACTTTTACAGCTCTGCCGGTTTCATTGTAGAACTTAAACTTGCTGTAGGTAGATGGCAAAGCCTTCAATTGGTGTCTTGATACAGGATCGCGGCTGATGGAAACTGCTCGTGGAGAATGGACAAAGCATTGAAGTTCAAGCTTTTCTGTTAGGATATGTTAGGGTGAAAATAACAAAATATTTGAGTTGCCACCACCCAGTTCGTGACCTTTTTCTTCGGGATTTTTTGGAAAGTCATCTCTCCGGCGAATCTGGTGTACTTTGCCACCAGTCAAATAGACATGAAACGTTCCAAGAGAGCTAACTTTCATCACCTCGTCATCCACAACTACTTCAGCATCCGGCCAAGGTGACTGTATGGTCCATTCCTTAGGGGTACAAAAAAGGCATGGAGATGAGAGGTTTCTTCCCAAGACATACATAGTTCACATGATATGTTTTTTCTAAGGTAAGCTGTTTCAAAAAACAAAACGTTGATAAGAATAAGATCATGGAACTTACAGTGTTTTTTTCTGCGGATTTCTTTTAAACAATACACCCCTGAAATTTAACATGGAACCTAAAAAATCATCCAATTGAAAAGGAACATCTTCTTCCAAACCTCCATTTTTGCCGTTCCATGTTACTTTTCCAGGGTGGTATATAATTTCTAATAAACATCTCCAAGGCTCTGTGCGCACCACTGCAGGGCTTGCAGTGTCACTGGGAAGTTCAAGGTCAAGTCCCTTAGCAAACTTGCTATTGGAATCGGGACTACTGAACGTTCCCTCTGAAGAGCTTCCAGATTTTTTGTAAAAAACAACCGTTTCCAAAAAAAACAACAAAAACAAATAAGGTGGAAGAAAAAGGCCGAGAAACGAGTTTTATACTAAGGAGTTCTCCAAAAAAATTGGCAACAAACATGTTGTAAGTAAATAGTATTAAATAGTGATGACTTTTTTCCCATTTGCTACGGGGTTCGGGCAGGACCAATCAACCTACTGGTTGCATCATGTTTGATGCCAAAAACATCCATCAACACTTTACCTCCTTTGGTTCATGCACAACCACATCAACCAATCTCTAGGTGGCGGTTTCAACCCATCATCCAAAAATATCCGTCAAATTAACGAAATCTTGCCCGAAAGTGGCTGAACATTCCATGTCCAAAAAATCTTTGCAAGCACCTAACCTATGGAAATCTTGATAAAGCACCCGGATTTTCAGCGGTCATTACATTTTCCCACATTCCCAGCCCAACCCAATGCGATCATTCTTGAGGGCAAATCCCCCCCAAAAAAAACACCATAGATTTGCATTGTTTGATCCTTCCGATATGGGTCATTTTTATACAACGCATAGCCGAGCGCAATTGTCTGACAAAAAAAACATGTTTGTGTCTTTCAGGTCCCCTGGCCCCGAAAAAAACGTGCGAAGATCGTTCAAACTTGGTACCTACCTACCGTTCAATCGCTACCCGTTCGCAACCACCTACACCCCGGAAGATTAACGGCTGGAACCTAAAAAATCACCCAATTGAAAAGGAAAATCATCATCCAAACCATCATTTTTTTGGGTTCCGGCCGTCAATCTTGTGAATCTTCCAGGGTGTTTTTCGCCAGGGCAACAGGGAACCGAGGCACCATCACCTTCCTTTCATCCATTTGTGCGGTAACCATTAGAGGCCCCGGGGCACGCAAGCGGAAGGCGGCCGTGGCGAAGGGAAGCGAAGGAAAGACCTGAAAGGAGAGATCTTTTTTCAAATCCAATCGAAAGGTCTTTTTGCTTTAAAGAACCTGAGGGGGAAGATGTGGTTGCTTAATCGAAGGAAGTTTAAATAGAAACTTCCGACAATATGGAGAGTTGAAAAGCAGTAGTAGAGTAGTCAAGGCAGTCGACAGAAGATGCAATAGTCAGAAAGTTAGAAGAAAGAAGATACATCCGCGCCAAATGTTAGAGAAGTCACGAAATGCTGTGTTTTTTCATAGATTCGTGTGTCGGGTNCAGTCAGTCAGTCAGTCAGTCAGTCAGGCAGGCCCAGGCTGAGGCAGTCAGTCAGTCAGTCAGTCAGTCAATAGGTCAGTTGATCACTTAGGCAATTACTCAGTCAATCGCGCAGTCAATCAGTCAATTAGTCAGCTAGCTAGTTAGTCAGTTGGTCAATGTTTTTGCTTTGACATCCGTCACTCACGGCAATCAATCTCTCCTATACGTTTCCTATTCTTGAAACTTCCGCCACCGCCTTGTGCGGTACTACTGGTAAGGATATATACTTCAAATGGTTTATGATATAATCCCTATATGGGTGTTTCCAAAAATAAGGGGACCCCAAAATGGATGGTTTATAATGGAAAACCCTTATTAAAATGGATGATTTGGGGGTACCCCCATTTTTGGAAACATCCATATATACATTATTTACATGTATATACCATGGATATCTAAGGGTGCCACCCCGCCAATGCCACCCCCCACCCGGAAATATCTTTGGGGTGATTCTTTTTTTAAAAAAAAAAACCTCTTGCCACCCACATCTTCACCAAATCAGCCCCGGCACCAATTTAATCACCCACCCACTCCAGCTTTCTCTGATTTCATGACCACTTTCCATCAGAACACTCAAGCAAAAATGACGGCCATAAAAGAAAAAAGATCATTTTGCAACAACAACAACAACAACAACAACAACAACAACAACAACAACAACAACAACAACTCATGCTGCCACATTCCCAACCTCCCTTTCTCCCCCGCTTTGAAAACAAGTGTTTAAACTAAGTGAATTTACAACTTCCTCTCAAACAACTGGGCCATTAGCGATGCCCATGGTCATCTCCCCATCTACCCAAGCCTCCAGGATACCTTCTGCTGTGGACAGTAACATCTCGCTCACGAAGGCGGTAGCACCTACGTTTTCCTTGGGTTGAACAAGGACAACAGCTGTGCTGTGCCGAGGATGTTGTTTGGATCACCTTCGGTCAAATAGATGCAATACGTCAATTGCCGGGTCAATGGTACTATTGGTCAATGATTTTTAAGAGCAATATACTATACGAAAATTTTGGGTCCATGATATTTAAGAGCACTGAAAAAATATTGTGTTCAACAAGGTATTTAAGAGCAATAAAGGACACATATTATAGTTCAGCGGTCTTATGAGCAATGGTACTCCACGCTTGTGAACATAAATCCGTTCACCTTTAAACATGTCCACAAATCAAATCGCAAAAGTCAGCCCCCCTCCAAACCTGACGAAACCACCCTGGGTGGACACATACCACCGAAACATCTGTTTCTATCAATGAAAAGGTTGAAAGGCCGGGTCTAAAAAACCCCAAGTTTCATCTCAACATTCATCCAACTCCACTCAGGTTTCCGGATGTCTTCGTCCCAGGTCGGTTACCTGAACACCCCTGAACCCCCCTGAACGTCCCAGGGCAGGGAACTAAGCCGGTACCACCACAGCCCAAGACCATGCCATTCTGGTACATACGACACTTAGGATCCGACCTCAGAAACGTCGGAAACGTCGGGATCCGACCGCAAGATCCAACCTTCCAGTCTTCCCGTTTGTTTGGGGGGTTGGGTGAGCCGCCCATGGGAACCTAAGGTAACCCCCCCCCCCCCAAAGCTACACCCCCCAAGAAATAAGGCCCTAAGCTAAGGCCTTATTAAGGGAAACCAATGCTTAATAGTCCATTAATAAGGCCCTATTTATTGGAGGGGGGGCACCTTAGATTCCCATGAGTGACTGAAAGACCCATGGGAATCCAGTCATATTATTCTCAAAATGATGAGCAGGTTGGGTGTCCAATCGTTTCACCTCCGAAACGCAAAAAAAAGGATTTAGGTTCCATAAAAACACCATTCTCAGAAGGTGATTGGATGGATCCCTAGGGTGAGCTAAAATTGCACCTTTAAATATAAACTGATATATGTTGCTAATTCCTCGCCTCTTGAAATTTCAAATACCCTTTCCTCCCAAAATCATGGGCTTCCTGTGGAAAAAATGGGTGCATCTCCAATAGGATCGTTACCCTTTTAACGTACGGCCATTTTCCGCTGAACCATGATGGGAAAAAGACATCCGTTGGATATTTGAGGGTATGGTCAAGATACCCTCAACACCTGTTTGATAGGTGGGGTTTCCGGGTTTACTGCCGCCGTTTTCTGGACCCAAGAAGTTCGGCTGAAATTCAGATGATACATGCAGGAAATCTCAGGATTCCCACTGACCTCTAAGACTCTAAGGTTCAAGGTGGGGTTCATGGTCACCACTTGGGACCCAGGGTCCAAACCTTTTAACGTTCTTTCTAACTCACCTCATAGGGCATTTTTTTCCGGCTAAGAAATACAGTAGATATAGGAGTCATATTCTCAACTTCCGAACATTTGAGGACAGCCTATACACCGTATTGGTTTAGATAAGCCCTGTATCAACCTACCTTCTGGGGACTGTGCCATGTACTTTGACCATTAGCCATGGGGTATATATCTAAAAATCATAGCAAGGATCCTGTTTCAACAGTCTATAAGGTCGTTTCCATCTGTTATGATTCAACAAAAAATTCCTGTCAAATCTCTTTGCCAAAAAAGCCTTGGTTTTTCAAAAAAGGAGGGCAGTGCACGGCAGTGAGGAAAAGCCTGTCAAAATCTGCAATGTCATAGTTTCATATTGGTGTCAGTTCAAGAATCCTGCACCAGTTCTTAGATAGTTTTATCGATGTTTATCCCACTATCTCTGTATACATCTTATCCACAAGGTGGGCCCTGACCAGGTATAAGTAAGGAAATGACTCCACTTGTAGAGGTTCTAACCCTAGTTACTCATTTATAAAGCCTTATAACTCCATTCATACCTAGTAGGGCCCCACCCTGCAAGTGGTGCGGGATGATATCTCAACCATAAACAATAGCACTGTTGAGACCTGGAAAGAAGTCCAAGTCCTCTTCCGTTGACAGATTTTCATGTCCGCCATGGGAAGCCCAACGTGTTGGTGAGGTAAGCTTCCCACGCCTCGACAAGGGTGGTCGAGACTTGTTCGGGAAGGACATTCACATCCACTTGATCAGTAGTAAGTAATAAAATACACTCCGAAAAACTAACATTTGCAAAATGTAAGGTTGGAAAAGCATGCTTTCCTTTCGGGATGTCCCATTTTCAGGGGCAAGCTGCTCGTTTACGACATATAGCATAGAATTACATACTTGTGCTCGTTTCAAGAGTACATGTCGAAAAATCCAAGCGTGCTCTTCCTTTCATACGTTCGCATCCCAAAGATACAACCCCAAAAACGCTCACGTTCTGAATCCCATAACAATTAATAGCGTAGTCTCAATAAGTTTCCTTTTTATTTTCGGGTTTATAAAAAAGGGTTCTTTTGCCTGTTTGTTTGGAGGGATGTATATTTTTGGGGTGGATAATTTGGAAAACCTTTGCAATGGCTGAATTGAAATGTTCATCCTGAAAGTCAAATCTTAAAGTAGGTGCTTACAATCAACAATTCCAGAGAACTATTCTTTGGATGGTTTTTGGCTCATCTTTTAATTCTCAATTTGATTGAGTGGATGCATGTTTTGATGTAACATGGTGCTGCCTTTTCCAGCAACAGCAATGTTTGCTCATCCTTGTTCGTAAACCTTTCGCAAATCCGGCAAACACTTCAACAATCCTGGATCACTCTTGAGATTGAAGAAAGACCTCCCAAAAATATCTTGAGCGGTTTAAGTCTTAACACAAAATGTCAAAAGTCATAATTTTCAATTTCTATCATTGTCATTGCGTCCCCATGTTCGATTTCACTCTTTTCATTAATGACCAGTCAACCTACCCCAAGGCAACCCCCATTAGAAACAAAGCCTTAATAAGGGGTTATTAACCATAGTTGTTCCCTTAATAAGGCCTTATTAAGGTTTTATTTCTCATGGGGGTAGGTTAACTGGCCATGATTCATGGTCAGAAAATTCCTACCACAAAAAAACGAAAAACTCCTAGAAGCGAAAGCTGGTGAAAAGCTGCCGGAAGCTGCAATCTTGATAATTTACATGAGCCATGGGAGGAAAAAAAACGGGGCCCCTTACTTTCCATGAAATACTGATTGGTTGTTTCATAGGGATCCTTATTAATTTTTTGAATAATTCCTATATGACTGGGTAGTAGTCTATATAATTTCTATATACCTTAAACAACTAACCAGTTGTTTTTCATTGCTCACATCTTTATATGATCAATGTATGGCATATGTTCCTACATGTGCCATGAAAATCAACTAAATGCAGATAAATATGATACACTGATCCTATGGGAAACATAAGGTAATGTTTACTTCATTCATTTAACAAAAAAAACATGAGGCACTCCGGTGAAGACTAACATAAACCCTCAAAGATTGATGGTTGGAAGACTGCCTTTCTTTTCAAAATGGTCCCTTTTTGAAATGACATCTTAATTTTCGGGGGTTGTACCCATTTACTGCATTAAAAAGATGTCACACACAAACAAAAAAAACGTCGGCACAACAAACGTACACCGGAGCCTCAAGAACTCCATCCATCCATCCAACACGCGCAGCAGCCGCAAAGACGTGAGGAAAACTGTTGCCCTGTTTGCCCCCAGGCCACTGTTGAAAGAAACGCACCTCAAGAGGTGAGAACTTGACATAAAACGATGATGGTTGATGATGGTTGATGATGGTTGATTGCTAGAAAAACGTTTGTTGTGGTTTGTTGATTGAGAGAAATCTAAATCTTAAAAAAAGAGACGTTTGGACAACATGTTGCATTGAAAAGAATATATATATATATACGTATATATGAGTATATGTTAAATCATATGGGTTTCATCCAACACCACACTACTGCAAAAAACGCTTTTTGGTTTTCTTTGTATACACCAACCCTCCCAAACCTCCCCCCCAAAAAAAAAAAAATCACATGGTTCACCTGAAAATGGACATCATTTTTTCACAAGGTGGGCCCTGATTTTTCAATTATTAAATGGGGTTTATTTTACAGTAACCCCCCTATAAATGGCCATATGAAAATTTGATAAAATTGGTAACTGGGGCGTCGCAACATGTTATTCACCCCTATAAAAATGGAGATTTTGATGGGTCCCTACTGAAAAAAACTGGATCCGAAAACCCACCCAACTTGCAGAGTCTGAGATGCTAAGGATCGGTGTACCAAGTCAACGTCTGCCTTGGGACTGCGCCTGAAGCGTTATAAATGGAGTTGTGGGGCCCCTATACATGGCCCAACATAAATGGGTTACGGGTCGGTTATAACCCTACTTACAAATGGTAGGGCTCCACCGGTCCACCTTGCAGGTAACCTAAGATGGAGGTATAACTCACGTACATAAGCTGTATGTGAGGCGGGCTTATGTAAGGGTAAACCCACCCCGAAAAAATAGCCGACTATAAGGTTCAGGATTCCTCCATTTTAGGTACCTTTTCCAAACAGCAATGCGCCTGGCCAAATAGTGGCCAGGAATGATGGCATTGAAAAATCATGACTTTACTCAACTACCAATAAAAATGACCTTGTCCCCCGAAAACGAACATGTTTGAACCTGAAAATGACCCGAAAGAGAAATGAAAAGAAGATTTGTCTGAATGAAAACCTTCATTTTTTGGGGTTCAAAAATGTTAGTTTTCGGGGCTGTAGATGGTTGAAGCGGAAAACTATGTTTCTTACTTGGATGTCCCAGGAAGTTAGTACATGGTTAGTAAGTGGGTTATAACCTACCTATAAATGAGATATATTGGGGTGATAACCCTTTTACTAACCATTTACTAACTTCCTGGGACATCCAAGTACACGCTGGAAATCTAACATTGATAGTATTTTTAAGTAGCTTCACTAGATAGTTACAACCTGGAACTTTAACATAGATATCTAAAAATGATGGTTTTGGGCAAACATAGCTCCTTTAAAGTATGGCCATGCAAAAAGGGGTATCCATTGAATTTCACCCAGTGAATTTTAATTCCAAGAGTTCCTACCAACTACGGCAATTTTCATCATGAAATGTTGGGATCATTTCAGGGGGGAGTTTGTTAAATGTTGCTCTCCCAGAAATGCAATGAGATATCAGCAGGCGGTCGTTACATGTCATTACTGCATCATGTCTACAAATCGGACATCTAACAGCAAAAACGCACCTGAAAATTGGCCGATTCCCAAAAGGAAAGGATCGTCTTCCAAGCATCCATTTTGAGGTGCTATGTTAATTTCAGGGAGTTTATTTTCGGACATTTGTAGGGGTTAGTTATAACTCCGTTTACAATGATCGGCTCGGGGCCCAGCTTTCAGTACCAATATCAAACTTCAGGGGGTGTAAGCTGTAATGGTCCGAAGGTGGCCTCCTTAGCTTGAATCCCTTCATTTTAGAAACGGCGGGAGGTTGTAACTAACTGGAAAACCCCTCCGCGGCGGTTTGTTTAAGGGGAAGCTTTTAGAGAACCTTTAAAGATATCTACTAGAAAAACCAAGAAGGGAAGATTTTCTACAGATCCGCCCTCATGTTCTTGGACCCTTTTTATCCTTGAAAAGAATCAAAAAAAGAACGTTCAATGAATGGGATGCCACTTTTTTCGTTTCTGGTAAGCCCCACCTAAACGAGTCCCATGGTGGTCCAGTCGACGTAACACTGGCAATGCTGTTGATGGCTGAAATCCGGCGTTCACCAGTTGAACGAAAGGTGGTATATCCCATTATGTTCAAGGCTTGAAACCAAACATCCCAAACGGTGGCTTTTTTGCCGGATGACTCTGAAGCATCAACAGTTTTCAAAAAGATCTACCACCATCCCTGCAGTGAAAGGATGATATATCAACTGCCCAAATCCCATATAAGGGAAATGATCGACTCAACAATGGGTTGGCAGGGGATATGTTAGTTCCCAGGTACACTATGTAACCACTATGGAACAATATGTAACAATATGTGACACTGTGTAACAAAAATGCGCTTTACGCAATGATTCCATCCTTCTCACACCCCCACTCCCGTCCATTACCCTGCCTATGCACTGTGCCCAAAGGAAATGTTGCAAAAAGACCACCCCAAGCAACAGAACCACCTGCAATGTGACACTTTTCGGCTTGTCTGCCCTTCATCATCCAATTTCCTGAAAGTAAACTTAAGTAAACATATTCCCCGGCGAAAGTATCATTGGGACCTCTCCAAGAAAAAACACTGTAAAATATGGTTGATGTGATTCTTGTTTGAAAGAACTGTCTCACGTACAACTATTATTTATAGGCTCATACGTAACTTATCTTTGCTAACTTAAGTCTCCATATCTTAAAAATCATTTATATACAAACATACTTTTTTCTAGGGGCCCTATAGGGTGCAACTTCTTGTATCTATGATACACCACGGCCCATGGGAGGCACCATCTACTGACTCTACTGTAAGCCGCAATAAAACCATGGTGACCCTGCACTCAAGATATTTGTGATGATGAGGAGCAGCAAATATAAGACGTTTAGTAGGGGATTCCTATAAACCACTGTTACTGCGGAGGAGGCCACACCCAAGGTGTACCTTTTTTCCCCATACAATCACCATCATCATCACTCTATCACCATTCCGTGATAATCAGTGAAGTGATTCTTCTAGTTGGTGGTTTCAACCCATTTGAAAAATATGCTCGTCAAATTGGAAAATCTTCCCCCAGGTATGGATGAAAATGAAAAATCTTTAAAACCACCACCTAGTTCTTAGATACCTCACCCTCCAACTTCCACCTTCCAACCTGAATGTAATCTCAGCTCTCTTCCATGTCGCGTTTCGCCACCATAGAAGTCAGCCACCACGAGTCCTTCGAGTCCTTCCACCTCTTCAGTGGCAAAAGGTGCTATTAAGCTGCTCATCTTTTGAAGCTCTTCAACACGTGATAGTGGGCCGGCCGAAAGCACCGTAGTCATCTGACGTGTCACAAGACGTGACTAGTGGTTGAAAAAAAAAAACTTTTTTTGTTTTTCAAATAGGAGTCGGAAAATGGGTTCATCTTCCCCCATTTTATGGGTTGAACATAGAAAATATCATATTTAGAAACCACCTCCCAGAAAGAAAAAACAAAACGGCAAACATGTGGTGCTTCAAAATGGCGAGGCTTGGAGCCTTCAGGGAGTTATGAGCTCGTGATCCACGCAAATTGGTGTCACTTCAGATATTTCGTTAGATGAGAGGATCAGTCCCGGATGATGATGTTGCATCGTGACACAAGCCATTTGAACTTCATGAGGTTGAGGTAAGATATGAGATATCTCCATAATTCCAACGACACGAAAACCAGCCAAAAAAACGCCAAACAAAGATCCAAAAAACAATGATTCGAACGAAATTGGTTCAGACTTCCGACTTCTGGGATTCGAAATTGATGCAACATGAAGATGCTTCTAACTGTTGCCCCCACCCAATTTTTTGGGGAAACCATAAGGCTTCTTGGTTTCCGAGAAGGAAGGAAGTTCCTGTAAAATTAATAAATGTATTTTTAGTACTCGACTTTCTTTGGCAATAGCCAAGGCTATACAAAAGGCTATTGTGAAATGTCATTGAGTTTCCGTGGTCTCAGTCGTGCGAAGATGAGACCATGGAAATCTCCCACTTTCGAGGCAATGTTCATTTCCCAACTTCCCAATTTTTGTGGGATGAAAATGCATCATGTATAGGTACCCATTCCCTGTAGACAGAAAAAGGATGGAAAAAAACACACCCTAAGAATCATTGGACCCTCCTGTATATAGATGGGGGTTGATCGGTATAACAGGGTTCTGGGATCTCCGAACCACCAGCGTTGAGATCCCATGATTCTTAGGGCAGGAAAAGTACGGAAAAAACACTGCCGTTTTTGTTTGAAGTTCTAAAAAGTGTCGGTGGTTTTCCCCCTATGACATTTTCTGGTTGATTGTTTCAACCCATCTGAAAAATCTTCGTCAACATGGGAATCTTCCGCAATTTTCGGGGATAAGACATATTTGAGTTGTCACCACATAGTTTTGGACACCAAGGCTGCACAGGCTCCGAATTTTTTTTCGTTTCCTCGGATTCTCAGCAGGCACGTTTTGGAAGGGCCTGGACAGTGGATCCTGCGGAATGAGTAAAACGTGGTACTAATACTAAGGTTGGCCCCAACCAGTTATTATAGGTTTATGACTCCACTTATAGACGTATAGGGTTTATAACCCCAGCTACCCATTTATGTTCGGCCATTTATAGCAGTGTTGCGAATATATTATGAATACATACTGCTCCCTGAAGCTAACAGAAAAAGGACCTGAAAAATGGATGAGACTAATTACCTCGATTTCATTTTGAGGCTATTTTCAGGTTCCACACTTAGCAAGTTCGTTTCGGGGAGTTCGTTTCGGGGGGCGTGTTCTCAGCAGGAGTCTGGGTCCACTTCCCTCGGTTGCTTCATTGTGTGAGAGCTCCTTCCGCCGACTCGGCCGCTGGCCGTGCTTTGTCAGCCAGGGCCTTCAGGCGTCGTAACTTCTTCTTGGCGCGCACGGCGTACCTGACAACGGCACCCGATGGATGAGGTCGACCTGTTGAAGGAAGAAATCCTATGGATGTGGGAATTTTTACATGTTTTTTTTTTCCAGGGAGTTCCTGGTTATCTCAACTGGTTCAGGAGTTTCCATTCACCACTAGCATGGTTCGGAAAGTGGTGGGACCAACACAAAATGTCTAAAACTAGTATCTTGCAGTTTCATTCGCTATCCGATTTCGCTGGGGATTCCCCTTGGACTCAAACTAGCTCTTCGTTTCTCATATCAGGAAAAAACATCATCTCACAGTTCCCCTCGTATCTTTGTTTTACATTTCTGTCCTGAACTCATCCAACTCTTTCAAGGGGTCTTGATTTCCAACCAGTGTTTTTATTGAAAAATCTGCTGGTCGAAGTGAGATTCATCTCCCCTACTTTCCGGGTGAAATGTTCAAAAAAAATATTTTTTTGCAAATCTTACTAAGGTTCTGCGCCATTTTCAAAGACGGCTGTTTTTTGCCTGGGAAACTCGCAAACTTCGCTACCTGACACGGTTTTAATGGAACCTTCCACCATACCTTCGAGGGTTCAACCTAAGAATCCGGCATGTTTCATTGCTTCAAGAAATGATTGGTTAGTGGATAAGGTTGGTGGCTTACTATTCGCGGCAGAAATTTCCAACATGGTAAACTTACAACTCAAAATGTGTGAAGGATCTAAGTCATGATTCATGATATCCCAATCACTGAATGGATGGTCTACTTACCTACCGGACTGAGTAGTTCATGGGGGACTAAATCATGTAGATCTGGCGAAATTATAATATCTCACCAACCTTCGGACTGCTCTGAGCCTCCCGGGCTTCACCAACCTACTTTTCTCTGAAATAAGGGGGTTTCCCTTCCTCAGCTACCTTTTGGGGGCCCAGGTCGTGTGAGGTCGCTATACTTCGAGCAGGTAGATAAATACACCAGCCCCGTTGAGTGTTTTGGTATATGTGGCTCAAATGTTCAAACCCTAAAAATGGAGGTGCTGCACTACCCCTGAGAAGTAACAGCAAAACGAACCTTACCTTTTTTTGCAAGGATTTTTTACATCCCAGGTGGTGCAGGATTCCTTCCATCAACAAGAGGTTTCAAATACATCTCGTTCCTAGCCCTATTAAAAGCCAACATACCCTGGAGTGAAGGAAATTACATAGCTGCCATTAGTGCACCTTACTACATAGCCACAAACGGAAGGCGGAAGGTGTGAAAACCCCCATGATGATGCCATAATGACTATAGAAATACACATGGATTGTATCTCAGTCACCTGACTCCGACCTACGTATGACCACTACCACGTAGATAATGAATGTTAATAGAGTTCCCTTCATAAACATGAATAGATTTACCGATTTCCCCTCTATGAACCAGGGTTTTTGGGCAAACCCCAAACCGCATCATCACATTTTCGGAGTCCTTTTTTTTGGTGCCAATAAAAATCCCCCCAAAAAAAGGACTCTAGTTGGTGGTTTCAATCCATCTGAAAAATATTAGTCACAGTCAAATTGGAAATTTTCCCCAAATTCCGGGATGAAAATCAACAAATCCGCC
>DF239945.1:94896-160676 GCA_000507305.1 Breviolum minutum Mf 1.05b.01 | reverse complement strand
CTTCATATATACTAAACCCCCTAGGGGCAGGAGTTCCCGGTGAACCCCAGGCCCCTAGGGTATATATATATATATATACATGTGCATAATATATCTTTAAATATATATATATATATCTTGTATATGATAATTATTATATACACCACTCCTTGGGCTTCAAATAACATCGTCACCTGCTCCTGTTCATCGCTATCATCGGGAGTGGAAGCGCTAAATTCACCTGATTTTCGCTTCAGGGTGGGCTTCCCAAAAAAATGGTGGGCATCTTGTGTTTTTTCTTTTCATCATCCAATTTTGGCAGGCAACACATGTTATATACCAAACAGAAAATGCCTTTTTGGACCATGGTAGATTTCGATCAAAGCTAATTATATGCATGAATGGTTGATACATTTTTTTGTAAATTTGTAAAAGTACATATACCATACATGGTAAGAATTTATAGCCGACTAGTATCCCTTTCAGCAGGTAGTTTGAGACTAACATCCAAACATGACAGTCGCACTAACAACTTGGGATTTGGGTGGGGGATGCCAAGACATTATGCCAACTGATGGCATCGTACACTGCATGCCTGAAACAATAATATCACCGAATTAAATGTAACCAAGTTTTTTATGCTTGACGGAAAATTCAAGGTCAAAAAATCACCTACTTTGATGATGGGCGGGTTACAGGTTTCATCCTACCCTTACGATGTTTGTAGTAAAATGTTCCAATATGACTAGTTGGTGGTTTCAACCCATTTGAAAAGTACTAGTCAAATTGGACATCTTCCCCAAGTAGGGATGAAAATAAGAAATGTTTGAAACCACCACCTAGATGATGTCTTGTTCAAGCGGAATCTTTTCTATTTTAGTGATCCAAAACCCATCCGTGTTTAAACAAAGATCCCGTGGCTGGCCATCACAGAAACCCTCACCACTCCCTGTGATTTTGAGGATGCTGGGGTTCCTTAGCTCCTCATTTAGTAGGAAAATAAGAAAATACATCATCCCTGGCGACCTTGATCGCTCTCTCAATATTGTTGATGGTTCAGAAATCCGGTAAACTCACCAGTTGATAGGGAGTTCATCCCATGATTTACAAGGGTTTTTAATATCCCAGGTGGTTGGGAATTGGATGTCTCAACCATCAACAGTATCACAGGGTAGCCTCAAAATCCCACCAAAACTCCCAAGTCCAAGTGACTCTTCTTGGACAACATCGCTAACGCCTCAGGACCGAGGGTCCCAACAAACATATCGGTTCCGATGTGCACCGAGGGCCTCTTAGGGCCTTTTTTGGAGGCTAGCAAAAACTGGGCCAACTGGGCAAACAACACGATTCGAAAAAGAAACCTTGGATGGAGTATTGTTCCAAAGAATTAATTTGAACAATTTAACGCATCCACTGATGGTCCTGCATTTCGGGAAAGATGATAGCAACAAAAACACCGACTCCACTCGTGGAGAATCACATCACATGGCAAAGGATCCGAAGTATCGGGTCTTTAACCATCCATTTTTGGGAGGTCAATCCGAAAAAACCTCCCAGAGTTCCAAATTCAAACATAACCAAACAAAAACAACACAAACATAAATTGAAAATTCAGAAACAGAAAACACCTCCAAAACCTCCCGAAACCCCAACAAAATGAGGAAAATTCATCCCTGACCGCCCCGCCTTGTGTGTCTGCTCTCGTGTCACGGCGCGTGATTCAGTCCCTGACCTTTCACTCACATTACCTGGAGAAGTCAACATGGTGGCAGCTTAATGTTGTCCTTTAAAACAACAAATAGAATTGTCTTCCGTAAACAAAATCGGCGTTTGGTGCCAGAAATTGGATCAATATACTTAAGATGTTTAGTGTTTGTTTTTGTTGAAGATTTGGATATGGTATGGACAATCTATACATCTTTTTTCCCAGATGATCAAATGTGAATTGAACGGAGTTTATAGATGTTTATAGTCTATTTGCCCTCAACAAAAAAGTACAGCCACAGAAGGGGTTCCTGAAAAAATATTGCCCCTGGGCCCCATAGCATCCATGGGACCATGTGTATATATTTCCCGACCTACATTTACCATAAAAAAGAACTCAACAACTAAATCTGGTTGGTGGTTGAACCAACCCAGTTGAAAAATCATGTTGGTCAAATTGGACCTAGATACATTTACCATTAAAAAAGCAACCCAACCATTCATGTAAGGTGAAGCCTCCCCATACCCTACCAGTTTGATGGGATGGTTGGGGGCCGGGGGCCTGGGGGTCTAAACCTTCATTTTTGGGGACAAAAAAATCGGGAAAAACCTGGAACCGGAACCGCGCACCTCACCTTTTTGGATCCAAATATCTCTTGGATCAACATATTCAATCTGTCAAAATTGTTTGTTTTAATGTTTTTTTTTCAAAATATTTTTCAAATCTGCCTTGACTCCAATTGTTTGGCTGGATCCCTCAATACTTTAGTAAGATTCAACGTAGTTACGGGCTGATTCACAAGTTGCACGCGCTTACCAACTGGGACTAAGTGGGGTATATATAGTGGGTTTATATTCCGTTTACAGCTGCGGAACTGCTCCTTACAGCAAGGGTGTCGTTTATTCACTTGCTTCATTACCATGGTGGTTGGGGATATGCCTTTCCTATTCCACAAGTGAGCCATGAAAAAATACCTCTACCTCTATCTATTCTGATTGGTTGATAAAGATGTACATAGATGCACTTAAATACACTAGTTTAGCGTTGAAATTAACCATACTAGGATGTCCCAGGAAGCTAGTAAAAGGTTAGTAACGGTTAGTAGGTGCTTTGTAAGCCCAATATATCCCATGTATAAGTAGGTTATAACCCAGTTAGTAACCATGCATTACATTCCTAGGACATCCTAGCAAGCATCTTATGTTTGGGTTCGGAATCTACTTACATCTACTCGATTCGTAGCCTGAAGCTGTGTTTCCTATGTGTCAAGTAACGAGAGACACCGGCACGCAACACTGTCGAGGTTGACCGACTTGCGTCTCCTTGGTGGTAGGCTTAAGGTTTAGTTGAAATTCATATACTCCATATTCAAACATAATATACTGTATTACTGTATGATCTAGATAGAATTTGATATCTAATTTCATCATGGTTCATCAAAATGGATTTCCTAGAACTTATACGATCACACTTTTCCGGTGACGAGGTCGGCGCTGCGATCATAATTCACCCAGATGTATACTTTGTGGTTGTGTCCTAGTCCTACAATGCCTGTCAAATACGCAAGTTCGCAAGTTGCTCCGTACATGTTGTCCATAGCGTCTCCCCACATTCACTGGAGATCTTTCCACCGACTCAATATCATTGAAATGAAATGAAAGAAAAGCATTAACAAAAAGGCTGAAAGTTCCATAGGGTTAAGGATTCATTCAAGAATCTGGAAAACATCATAAAGTGTGTCTATTCCCATAGGATCCATTTGGTTGATTTTTATGGTAAAGGTTGGTAAATATACCATACATGGATCCTATGGGATTGTCTATTGTATCTGTATCCCCAGTCTTCCAAATACTTTGTGAGGGTCGGCGCTCAGCCTTTTAATTTAACGGGGTCCTTTCACACAGATCCTCACAAGGTATTTGGAGGATTTTGGAAGATGAGGGGTATTATTACTGGCCATGTATTCACCATATATTCAGCCATATTTGTAGCAACGGCTGAATATCTCCTAGGCGGAAAGATCAAAGGTTTGGTCCGTTCCATATTGTTAGGGGAGTCATAACTACAACCACCAGAAATAGCAAGGGTTGGGTTGTATCAAGCGTTTTGAGCGCTGAAGAGCATGTATTTCTAACTACTAAACCTTTTTTCAGCACATTTAGACTTGGCTTGTAACCAGGAGATCAGACATGCCATAAACGAAATGGTGGCAAGTGGTTTTTGTCGTTCCCATTAGACCTGCAAATGTTGGAAATCTCAAACCCCAAATTTCAGGGATGTCAGGATTTGAAACAGAACCACCACCTACAAGTTCACGATTTACAAGGCTTTTCTAGGGTTCGCGAAGTGGAAAGTTTGGGGGATCGAAACATCCACTACGTAAAAAACACCGAAAACCCCCGGTATTTTTGTTGGTGGAACATCCGCCATCGAATCGAAAAATGGAAGGCGTGAAGAAGTCAGACATGGAATTTTTCCACCGATTTTGCCCACCAAAATCACGATGGAAAAAAATGAAATGGGTATCTGGTTGGTGGTTTCAACCCATCTGAAAAATATGAGTCAAAATGGGATATAGAGAGTCATTCCAGCTAATTTAATCCTCCTGTATTAGTTGTTACCACGCAGTTTAGTTTCTACACCAACATTGTGCTTGCAAACCACTCTAAGGCAGAGAGGACAAAAAGGCTGATTCTGATGTAGCTTAATAGTAGCTTAATGTACGGCACCAGCTCTATGGAGCTGTTCTCACAACTCTGACTCCCAGTACCATAGCTCATCATTATGGTAAAACCACAGCTCGCCTCCATCCGATATGTTTCAAAATTTAACGCGCTGAGACTCTGTCGGAGTGTTGCATAGTCAGGGCTCCCCTGACCAATTTGCATGAACAGCACTTGCGCAAGCGTGCAACAAAAACACAAATTCACAAACAGTTGGCCTGGCGCAGGTATATTAAAAGGTGTAAGAACTTGAGCTCCTCCCTCTCAGCTTCCACCTTCCTCACGGTGGCCCAATAACGCCTTTCCGCTAGCGGCCACTTTGCCCGCAACCTGTCCAACCCATTCACACAATGGAAAATTTCAAAGTTAAAAAGCTTCCTCCCCTTGCCTAAAACGCTCGCGAAAGCCAGCAGATGCCCATTGCCGTTGCCTTTTGGCCGTCCACTCCTTCTTCATGTCCGCCTCAGCGATCGCATGCGCTGACTTCAAATAGCCTGCNAAAAGTGCCATTTGAAGCAAAAACAAGAGACCAACCACACACCCCAAGCAGAGATTCAATGCGCACGCAAACGCAGCTCGCCGCTGCTAGCGATCTCAGCACCAACGACCACATGGCAAACCATTGCCGGCCACAACAAAAACAAAAGCAACAAGGAGTCAAGGTCAAGCAAGCCTCCAAGTGGAGAATGTATAAGTATAAGCAAACAACACACACACACACCGAACCACAGCCACAAAGCAAGGTGCGTCGCCGCGCAGCGCAATGCAAACAAGCGTGACTTGTAAACATAGTAAGTTCTCAGCTAGCCCTCATATTTCTTGCTTCCACACAACAGCACGCCTATTTTGCAAAACTTTCTAAAGAAACAAAAAGCTGCCCACACCTTTGTTTTTTTTGTGGTGAAACCTATGGTAGCATATAGTACGGCACCAGCTCCTTGGAGCTGCCTAAGAAACCACCTCCGACTCCCAGTACCATAGCTCCTCGCTATGGTACCACCACACCTCCCCATCATATTCATACGCCTCAAACTTTAAATCACGCAGCTTCCGCAAGCGTGTTGCCCCATCAGGGCTCACCTGTTCAATCCACATAAAAAAGAGCAGAAGCTCAAACAAAAAAAATACAACCACAAATTGCTTTGCTAGCCTTGCGTAAAAACCGCAAAAGGTGTTGGGCCTTCGATCCTTCCCTCTCCTTCTCCACCTCCGCCAGCTTGGCCCAAAAAAAGTTTTCCATTTGGGGCCATTTCGCCCGCAGCCTTAACAAATCAAGACACATGATCCATTTTTTTTGGCGAAGGCATTGCTCCATATTCAAACTTGCCGTAAGCGTTCTTCGAAGCTCGCTGCTTCCCACTCGCGTTGCCGCTTACTGGACCACCCTGAAAACATAACCTCCTCCGTGGCAGTTCGCGCTGGTTTCAAGTAGCCTGCCAAGAAATTAAGAAAACACATCAAGCGAGCTTGCGCATAACAGCTTCACATGCGCACGCGAAAGAACCTCGCCGCTGCCGGACAATTCAGCCCCAACAACTAAATGGCAAGTCATTGCCGGGCAAATCTTCCCCAAATAGGGGTGAAAATAAAACATGTTGGAAACCACAACCCTGGTATATAATACCTACAAAAACACCTACTGACAAAACAGTGCAACATGGATAAAGCTAATACCATTTCTGAAACGCAAAAGCAACTGAAACGAACTGTTTTTGTGTATATATGGCGCATAGTTCCCTACTGTACATTTACCGTACATTTCAGCCAAATGTAGGATTTTTGGTTTTGCTTTCGAAACCTCCAACTGGAACATAGAATCTGGGATCTTTGAATCTTTGGAACCATGGATTTGTATACCTATACCTGGAAACCCTTCCGTTTAGATTGTAAGGGGTCATCTTTTGGAGGGTTGAATCCCCAACGGGGAACCACAGAAACTCCATACGGCAAGCTGCGTTTGAGAGTGGCTGGCCGGGTCAAATTCACAGAACCTGTAGCGTTTCGGCAAATCTTGGGTGAAATGGTTTCAGGTGATTTAAGTCATTCATGAAGCCATACTTGGATGTCCCAGGAAGATAGTAATGGTTAGGATCAATGGGTTATAACCCTAATATGTCCCCTTTAATAAGTATGTTATAGCCCATTTACTAACCATTTACTAACTTCCTGGGACATCCAAGTAGGATCCACGGGACTAGTATATCTATACCTATACATTTATCGGTAAAAAAAAAATCAACACTTCAAAGCGGGAACATCTACTCCCATTGATCCTTCAGACCACGGGGGATTTTTTTGTCCAGTCTTTCGACAAATAAGGAAACGCCTCAAGTCACCGAGTTTGCAGGGGGATGAAGATTCACCAATTGAAGAGATATCCACGGCTGGAACCCAAAAAATCCCACGAAAAAATTGAACTCCGGAAAATCATCATCGGATCCAAAGTCACCTGTATTGACTTTGGGTAAACAACATTGTTAAGTCTTCTTTTGGGGTGTCTCGAATTTAACCAGAATTTCACCAAGTTGGGTTTTCATCCCCAACAAATCCCCTACCTAAACAACGCAGGTGTTTTTTTGTTCCCACCTGGTCGACTCGTCTGCTTCTGTTTTGCCATCGACTCAAGCTGCCACGAATTTAGACCCGCAGCACCTAAGGATGGGCTGGAAGTATTGGGGGGAACAGGGGTTGGGTTGTAGAAACAAAAACGTTCAAACAACCGAGTAGATTGGGATTTTCTCTTTGTGACCAACCTTTCTAGTTTTGGATCTATCATTGGGCAAAACAAGTCCCATAGCATCCATGGTATATTTACCTACATTTGGTTGATCTTTATGGTCCAATGTAGATAAATATACCGTTCGTCCCATGTGAACTTCTATGTGTAAGAAAAGAACGGAGAAGGTTGAAAAGGCCGGGAAATCAGCTTCCCAAGCGTGGAAACAGCGGTTTTCCCCAAGTAATCCCTGCTTTTTTGAATATATGGATGGGTTTTCTCCTAGCGTTTCGGGTGATTATTACATATCAACCCTAAGAATCCCAGACCCTGAACCCAAGGAGTAGTAATGGTCCCAAATCCCATCTCCAGATTTTCGCCCACTGGAGTGGTGGTAGGAAGGGAAATTCTCCATTTTTTTCAGGACATACAAAACGGATCCAGGAAGGAAACAAATGTCTTAAACAAAGCGTGGGACCGACCATCTCCAATATTACCAGGGACTCAAATAAGCCGAAACATGTGGTAACCACATGGCATGGACATCAAATATCGCCATTCGCGAAATTGATAGGGGAAACTGGGTTTTCCGAAATGAATCTAAATTTACGTGTTCAACTAAACGATGTAATTGTTTGCAAACCCTGCTCTGGTTCTTAGCTTTGCACCCCCCAGAAATCGGTTGGTAGCTCGATTTCAGAACGAAGGCTACAAGACGAATGTGTGGTTTCCTTTCAAGGGAACCAATATATTTTGCAGGGGTGACCTGTTAAGCTTCCAGGGGAGTAGACACCCCGATCTTAAAGCAAAAGCACCCCTGAAAACTAACACTTTCGAACCTAAAAATGGTGGTTTCCAATAGGAATCTCCTTTTCCAGGGGTCTATTTTCAGGGCTATGTTAGTTTTAGGGAGGGTACACCCCTGAAGATTAACATTTTGCACATAATTCCATGGAGGTTTGGTTCAGATCATTTTCCTTTCTTTTTATGGGTGATTTGCAGGTTCCAGCCGTTAATCTTCCAGGGTGTTTTCCCAACATGTATCCGTTCCTCTTCAATTCTCTCATTTTTGTTTGGATTTCCGACCGTCAAACCGAGGATGTGAATCCCGAAACCCAAGAGTTTCAGAAAACAACAACTATCATCTCTAAACATGCTTCAAGAAAAACCTACCTTGCTTCTAAGCAGTACCCAAAATAAAGTGTTGTTTGGAAATATCCATATAAACCCATATGCACCTTTCAAGAAATCCAAGAATACCCTTCAATGTTCAATGGTTGTGGGCAAAGGCTCCAATCTTTACCCCGCATCCTCGCTCCGTAAAACGGATTTACTTGATATCACTGCTTTAGATTTTACAAATCAACAACTTTGTTAAATGCTACCACTCCTGGGAATAACCTATAGTTATTATATCATAGTTTCCAAGTCATCTGTATAATCAAATACTCAACCCGTGGCGACCCATTTCTCCCACCCAACCTTCACCAGTTGATGGTCTTAGAACGCCCACCTGCACCGCAGCAAACCACCGTGCATGCAACCAAAAATTGAGTCCCATGTCCCGCTTTGCACCCATAGGACCATCCATGGGAGCGATCCGATGAACTCTGGGATGAGACATGGTAGCTTGACATCATGTCACCTAGTTTATGGCTTTAACCCATCTGAATTTCTGAAACAAAGATAATCAAATTGGATCATCTCCACATGTAGGGATGAAACTAAACATATTTGAAACTACCACCCAAATGTTGTTTTTGTTTCTTCTAATTTGATCTTATCAAATCCACCATGACTTCATGTTGTCTTTCCTCGCGGTTTCAGCATTTTTTGGTGGGGGACCGGGGGAAACAAAACATTGTACATGATTCCCATGCGTACTTTATAGTTCAACACGGAACAGCAACTTGGCTTCAACTAATCGTCAATGAAAAAAAGGACGGAGGTACGGTTGGTGAATGACTAGCAAGCGGATTTTTACTCCAATATTAGCCTGTAGACAATCCTAACTTCCAAAGAGACTATTTATCCACAGAATCTGGATACATTTACATCATTTACCGTCTGGGAAAAAGGTCTCCCTCTCATTGTCCAACAGGAAACACATCGTTTATTCATTGGAAAATGCCCATTTTTAATAGGAAATACATCGTCAAATGGTGGATGTTTTGTTGTCATGTTAGTTTTCAGGGGTGGTATCCACCATGGCACAGGTGATGGGATGATCCACGTTACCATGAGTGGAACACCCCAAGGCCTGAAGCAAACATCGACACAAACCCTGAAAGAGCTTTTGAAGGGCTACCTACAAAGATTTACTAATATCTATATACAAGATATTGATCATAGATCAATATAACATCCATCTCTTTATATATATATATCTACAAAATTGTAATATATTTATATATATCCCTTTCTTCTTTCGCAAAGGGACAAAAAACACGTTTCAACATCCCCAATTTCCAACCCGTCACAAAAAAAGCACCTGCGATACCTGCGACTTGCGAAAGTTTCCATTCTCGATCCTGAAAGCTCAGAAAGCCAAGGTCTTGGTGTTTCCAAAAATTGGGGTACCCCTAAAATGGATGGTTTATAATGGAAAACCCTATTAAAATGGATGATTTGGGGGTACCACTATTTTTGGAAACATCCATATGCCCTCCCGAAGTTTAACATTTCGCCCCTGAACAGTTACCGAGACCCAATAGGAAGCCGGATCGTCTGAACCAACTATCCATTTTTAGGGGCGAGCTGTTAAACTTCGGGGGTGATGGGGTGTAACCTTTAAAGGACCCCTACAAGAATCTTAGGAACATATTCCAATGAATTGTCAATTGTCAGACATGTTTGCCTTTGTTCTTCGACATATTCAAATATTCCGAATATGGTGTGGCTTTGTAAAAACATTGAAACTTCCATGTACAAAAAAAACAGATAAACCCTAAGAATCCAGACCCCTCCCGAAAATCCTAGCATTGATGGTCTCAATCCTAGGATTTTCCAGAGAAATCCATACCTGGAGACTTGGGGACACAATTTTGTTGGCCACCAACTCGTCAAGTAGAGATGCCATCCGAAAAATGGAGGAATTCCCGGCCCAAAAAATGGTTGGGTCCCCCAAATGCCAGGTTTTCTCAATTTTACCACCCTAAGCTCCAATGGAAGAGTTTGAGTATAGCAGGGGTGTATAGGTCCTCAAAAAATAGCCATGTTTGAGGGGTCAGGATTTTTTAAGGGCAATCAAAAAAAAGCAGCGTAGCTACAAGTCTTTCGCCATTCGTTCGGAAATAGATATGGGGGTTTCCTAAAATGGTGGTACCCCCAAATCATCAATTTTAATAGGGTTTTCCATTATAAACCATCCATTTTGGGATACCACTCTTTTAGGAAACCCCATATGAATCTGTTGATGTCAGGAACCTGGTATAGTTAATTTAGTCCCCCTCTGGAGAGGTTAGAACCATATATATCCATTTATGCAGAAGCAGATCGTAGATACAAAAGATACCCACCAAGCTTCTGCAGGGCAAATTACTTATTCTGCAGGGCAAATTACTGTAATCACTACTAAATCTGACCTGATCCTAAACAAACATTTGGAAGGTTTTTCCACCGGTGGGTTGATTGCTATAATGCAAATGCAACAACAACAACAACAACAACAACAACAACAACAACAACAACAACAACAACAACAACAACAACAACAACAACAACAACAACAACAACAACCAACAACAACAACAACAACAACAACAACAACAACAACAACAACAACAACAACAACAACAACAACAACAACATCAACAACATCAACAACATCAACAACATCAACAACATCAACAACAACAACAACAACAACAACAAGAACAACAACAACAACAACAACAACAACAACAACAACAACAACAACAACAACAACAACAACAACAACAGGAACAGGAACAGGAACAGGAACAGGAACAGGAACAATAGCAATACATGATCTGAAACCAAAGTTTCTGACTTCGAAGATCAGTGATCAGCGCAGTTTGCTTGGCAAAGTGGCCCTGGCACCGAAGATCGATTGATTGATTCGGTGGTGAAGATGTCTATCATCTGGGCAATTTATTATCAATCCCCTGAACTAAGGCCATTTTGGGTAGGATTCCCTTACGGTCACTACCTTTTCGGGTCACCTCGGCTGCGATCGCGATAAATTGCCGATCGAATCATGATGTTGCCGGCTTCTTTTAAGTAAGAATTCAATGGGACCACTTGGAACAAAAATATCAGGCTTCAACACCTGGTGTTAATACACGATACACTGAAAAGGATCGCTGGAGCATAAAGACAAAGGTTGAACAACAGAGGATGATGTTACCTTTGATTTCAGACTGATGTTCAGGTTTCACGTAAGTTTTTGGGGTGTGAATCGGAAAGGGTACATGGTCACATAGTGAAGAAAACAGAAACGCAACTTCAAAGATGGGTTATCATGGAACTACATTGTCCCTTGCTCTGGTTTGGGCATCCCCCAATAGTCAAGAGCTCCCCCTGATACTCACCACTTACTTGTATTGCAGTTACTACCTACTTGGTTATACACCACCAATCTTGCTGGCAAGTAGTGATTGTTGGCACTTCCAAATCTCCAATGACATCAGGATCTCAATCTGTCGATGCTTTGAGGCTAGCACCAATGGATATGGGAAATTTATCACGACATGTCCTTTCAGAGAATTTCACATGTATCCCATACCATTCCATGTATGGTATATTTATCATGTATCTACATTTGCTTGATTTTTTTATGGCATCAATGAGTCGATGTTTATATTTATATATATATATATACGTTACCAGTTCCATGGATTCCGTATGGGTATCTCGACCCCCCCCATTTTCATACCAGTAACTGTTGGTACGTAGAGGTTCAGGATACTGGATGTAACTGGTTTTATGTAGGTTTATAACCCTAGGATTTGGGGACATATAACCCACAAAAATAGAAGTGAAAAAACCCTGGTTACAACCTCCACGTATCCTAAGTATCCCAAACCTCTAAGTAGTCAGTCCAGCCATTGGGCCCCTCACCTCGATGAATTTCCGAAGCTGGTCGTACTCCGTCGTTGGTCGCTGGTCCTGATTAAAGGTCGTTGGTTGATCGGATCTCGGTCGGTTGGTTGATTTTTTGGGTGGCTGAAAAAAACTGAAGAAACCCATTACGGTAAGGATCCATGGGACGATTCATTGTCTGTGTATATATATATATATATACACCTACATGAATGGTTGATTTTTATGGTAAATTCGTCGGTAAATATACAAATCGTCCCATGGATACTATATAGGAAATAGACGTGTTGCAGAAGTGTCCGGCTCCAAGTTTTTTTGATACCCGATACCTTGAAAACCCATGTGAGACTATGACCCTCATTTGTGATATAAAACAACCTCGTTGTGCAGCGGGAGACAGCCACAACATCAACGACAAAGAGGTTTGCGGTTTATATGGTTTTATGTGTATCTATATAATATAGTCTGACCTCAATAGTCTCCTGTTTCACGTTGGTTTGAAATAGGTGAAACTTGAACAACATGTTGTCTCAACAAAATTTGACCGCCGGTAGACCCACAAGGGGCACCTTCTTCCCCACTGTCCCAACTTTATCCAAGATATTACGATCGTTGGCGGCGTAATCCTAGGACAATTGGGCCCCTAAGGTTAGGTGGTTAACTAAGTGGTTTTGTAGATGAGTATAATTACAAGCCATGTTATTGCGTGTTTACATAAACAATCCTATATGCATATACATATAACTACAAAAATCTCTCATGAGCAATGTGTTCATCTTTTTGTGACAAGGCAATACTTAAAACCACCCAGAAATAAGGTCCAGATCAATTTCATCCCTTCAAAACGCCACCTAAAAACCCTTCTGAAGGACCATCCCTTCAGCCCACAACCCACACCTCTTCGTCTACCTCACAAAGTGCGACCTCAGGCAACCCGGTGTTGCGACCGTTGGTTGAAATTGTTGGTGCCCAAAACCCCTAAAATCTGAGCCCAGAAAAACATCGTGGTTTAGTACTACTGTTGAGGAGGAAGATATCCGGGCGTTCACCAGTTGATAGATAGGAAATTCCATGTTATCCCGCTATTTACGACGGGTTTTCTACATCCCAGGTGGTTGTTTGGGATTTCTTCCATCAACAGTATGTAATATAGTGTCCAAAGTGGGAAGCTGCTTTTCCTCTAAACAAAGGTTTCGGTAGGCACAAAAAACTGAACAAACATATATACACTCCCTGAAACTAACAGTTTGCCCCTGAAAATTCCCGAAAAAGGAAGCTGGATTGGATAAATCGTCAGGGTAAACTTACCTATAGCTGAACTGCTAGGGGATTCGTGAAGGATGAACTGACAGTATTGTTGAACATCTATTTATGGATCTAAATTTTTAATTGACATATATGACATATATGGGTGTTTCCTTAAATTGTGGTACCCCCAAAACACCCTAAAATGATCATTTCTAGTAGGAAAACCCATGGTTGTTGGGTACCACCATATTAGGAAACACTCATATGAAGAGCTCCCGGAAAGATGAGACTCTCCATATAAACTGCTGGGGTCTCCGAACAGTCAGTACAAGAATTTGGAACGCAGCAGCTATAAAAAACATGGGGCCCCTAATAAATGGCCGAAAATACATAGGAAATAGGTAAAGTGGGTTATAACTATATAGTTGGTGGTTTTTCAACTTGGATTCCATCACAACCCCCACATTCCCGGGGTGAACATTTCCTCGAATATTTGAGGCAAGCCAGCACCTAGCAACCTATCAGTGGAGTGAAATAACTTCATTTATAACGATCGCAGGGATCCACCTTGGGGATCATGAGGGACCCTGTCTTTTGTGGCCACATGCTCGGACCATCGAACATTGGATTGCCACATCTTCCCCCAACTTTGGGGATGAACAGTTTTTGTACAAATCTCCAACCACGAATACCCGGGGTATGGTATGAAATATATGACTATAGTTGGTGGTTTTTCACCAACCCATCTGAAAAATATTCGTCAAATTGGATCATTTCCCCAGGGATCAGGGTGAACATATACAATATTTGAAACCACCACCTAGATGAATAATATTCCACTGAACCCATAGGGTTTTATGGGACACCCCGGTTGAACCTTCCAGTTGGTCCCTCCTCAAAGTTGATCAGGATCTTCCAGTTCTTCGAGTACAGGATCATGTCAAAACCCATAGGATCCATAGAAAATGGTATATATACCTATACATGAACGGTTGATTTTTATGGTAAATATAAGTAAATATACCATACATGGATACCATGGGTAAGGATCATATCCAAAAACATATTCATCCTTTCAGATGTTGATGTTACTGAACTACAGTATGTGGATTGAGTGAAGGTCGTGAAAATAATCCAAACAGAAATCCCTACAAATCAATACACATCAGAAGCTTGTGGGAATAGCGAAAAAGCAAATTTGCATCCACAACAGATGTTTGTTGCTCCATTCAAGGTGAACACAAATACACCATCTTTCTGCGTTTCTCACTAATTCTTCAAGGCAACAAAAAACCCTTGAAACACAAAGGTCACGTCTAAACGGTCGTTTTTGCTGATCAATCCGTGAATCCCAACACATTTCTGATCAGAAATCCAAGCTCTTAAACCGACCCAAAGTTGATCTCTGAAATTTGCCCCAAAACACCTGGAAGGCACATGTCCGACTTCGAAAAACAATGAACGACAACATGATCCTTGCCAAAGAACATGTGAACAAAAGTCCGTTTTGAGTACCCTCCAGGAAACTAACATATCCCCCAAAAATGGCATTTGGAAGATGATTTTCCTTTTCCCAAGGTGGGATATGTTAATCCCCTGGAGGGTACCATCAACAGTAGAAATTGGTTTTGGAGTCTTCGGGAATCCTAATTTTTGTTGCCAAGCCGCTGTAGCCGGAGGATTTTCACTGTTTCGTCCGTTGGGGTGTTCCTGGAACCACCAACCCCGGGGGCCAAGGAAGGGCTGGTGAGTCAATGATGAGGTTGGTTCATCTTGGTGTCCCTAAGACATCTCTTTCACAAGGGTGAACCCCGCAATACTGTTGATGGACAAAATCCTGCACCACCTGGGATGGTTAAAACCCTATAAATAATGGGATAATCATCATCCTTGGTGGTGCAGGATTTTGTCCATCAACAGTATTACTAAACCACCAACCTTCATAAAAAAAATCTTAAGTTCATTGATCTGATTCTGCTTGGCAATCTTTTCTACATTAACCTATCTTCTTTCCACTCACCTGAGCTAAGAAAAAACACGCAACCATGAACTCAACTGAGCAGTGGAGAACCAACAATAAGTAATTTCCTTCAAAATGAACTCCTGGCTGGTTGAGATTTTTTGATCCTTATCTATTTCATTGATTCTTTTAATTCATGAGCCAATATAACCATTGTAGGATTTTTGCATCCCTATAGAAACCCAACCATAAGCAGAGTGAACTAGAAATTTGTAGCCTAGATTCGGATCCTTTTTCGGTACCACGGCACATGTAGATTTAGTGGTGAACAAAAGGCACACATACATACGATACATATATATATATATATTAATGTATGAATACACATATGGTATCTATGTGCAAAATAGATATATATTTTTTTCTCTGAACCGATCTCACCAAGGCGAACAACCAAAAATATATCAAAGTTGCACAGTTTAGCAATATAGACATAGACTACCCGTCAAGGGAACGCGTCAATGGGAAGTATTTTGGACTCTAAATTATATAATTACCTTAATGAACCAGACTTTTGGTCACTGCTTTTATGTTGACCAGTTGATATGATCAATATTCCATTCAATTACAGTCAAGCCTCTGATCTTGGAGGATGCCAGAGGTCTTTAAAGCTCATATAGGATCTGCAAAACCACAAACCGCATCTCTATAAAGCTCTCTTGGAAAACACTCTCCCGCGATTTTTTCTATAGTGGCCAGCCGGATATCGTCTTCGAAATGGTTGCAATAATTTTGTCCAATAAGATGACTGGATTGGGCACCAACAATTTTGTCAATCAACAAGTTTGTCCATCAATATGACACTAATACTGTTGATGGTTCATAAATCCCAAACAACCTGGGATGTTTTTTTTGGTGCTGATTTCTGAACCATCATCAATTATGACACTAATACCCTAAACCGATCCAGATATATATATATATATATCCTAAGAAATGGAAATAACCCCTATACTCCTATTCTGGGGATTGATTTTTTTTTGAGACCATCAAATCCTACCCTAATCGGCAGGCTTCAGGTCCACCCCGCCTCCAACACCTCTTCATGAATCAATTGCTCCATTGGGGCGATGCAGCAGCCAACCGTTGAGTTTGGCGGGTTTGCTTGATTCGGGTTCCCGGAGATTCATTGGCGGCTGCACGTTGTTTTTTTTAAGGGGGGGGGGACATGACATGATGGGAGGATACATAAGAGATGAGTTGCTCACAATGGCATCTTATCCTTAGGAACATTGGGCCAAAGATTCATGTTGATGGTTCAGAAATCTAGCCACAGCTATATCAACTGGATAGCTGGATTTCTTTTCAGGGTGGTCAGGGTGGCCAATCTACAAATCAATGGCTGTGTTTTTTGAAAACTAAAAAGGAATGGTGAAGTGACACCCTGAAAAATGGAACCATTTGGAACCCAAACTCGAAGGTCCAGGTGCTTACGGGTTCTTTTTCAAACCAAACTTACCCAGCATTGGGGATGAGATTGTTGGCATACCCAACTGCCCAAGGACAGGGGAGTGGTTGCCTGTGTGCTTGACTGGATGAAGATTTTGCCAATTTCCCTTGTGAAACATTCCCTGAAGGACAACGCCTCAAATGGATGTAAACATATCAACATGGATGTAAGCATTTTTGGATATCATCTTTCTAGATGTTGGATGATTTTCCTACATTCTCCCCCTTATGATCTTTCCGAATAAACAACCCAACAGGGAAACTCTTTGAGAAAACCCACTGTGCTGTGTTCGTTATTGCAGAAACCTTTCGATCGAGTGCAGTCTGCGGCAGTGAACAACATGAGAGAAATTTGGTCAGAGTTCCCCCGAAAAATGTAGCTGCATTAATTCATGGTTCTGAAGCAACAAGTGGCTAACTAATACCCCTGAATTCTCTGATTTTTTTTGGAAGGAGGTCGCTTTGGGAGATTTATATTTACGCAAAGAAGTCCCACCAAAACGGTGCCAAAAACTTCTTCGTTGCCAACTGGTAGGATCCTGGTAGCAAATGAGCCAACCAGATCCTCGACTCAAATCTTCCTATGCAGCCCTTGATATTGTTAATAAAACTCCGTTTCGGGATTATAGAACAAAATCTACAACCAACATTTTTTCTGCAGCATCAACAAGAATCAAGTAACTCTAAAGAGTTTCATGATGCAAAACACATTTTTTGTGGCCATGAGAGATCCAATCAGTCCCAGAATCCCATGGCAACCATCCAAAAACCAGTACAACCCTTAGAGCATCTACCAAAATCATTGGTCTAACATCTCACCCACAGGGCCCCCTGGAAGGTACCCCCGGATGTTTCACCAACAGTTTATGGAGGAATTCTTTCTTTTTGGGGGTGAAAGGGGAAGTTTTTTTGGTATCTTCCCAGGGTATGTGGGCAAAATTCATTGAATTGGTCCTTTTGAAGCATATCTTTATGTAGGCAACCTTTTTTTTTGGGGGGGTGGGGGGTACCGAAAAGAATGGTCCAGAAATTCATGGATCTTAAATTCGAGACACACCTTTCTGAAAAATCTTTTAGTTTGAGGTGAAGTACTTCTCCCACTCAAAAGGTCCAGCAACAACAAAAATGAGGAAACACTCGCCTTTGATCGATTTGATCGTTTTTTAGGTTACACAAAGTCTCTATAGTCAATATAGTATATATATACGTATTATTATATAGTTATATTATGGGAGGAAGGATCTTTCATATTTCATGTTCCTTGTTTAGGGGCCACCGTAATTTCCCTTAAAACCTTGGTGCACGCTTCAACTTTCCCATAGGGGGGAGGGCAGGCACCTATTTCCAGATGTTCCGCGCGACTCTCCGCTTTGATCAAGGAAGCGCAAAGCCTCAATTATGGGTCTGCAACGTGCAAGCATCCAACCAGACTACTCCAACCCTGCTATGGAATTTAGATTCCATAATCATTCTCAATATGTGAGCCACGATTCCATACAATTTGTTCCACTTACCCACTGAACATTCCACACAGAACATTCAGATTTGGGTGTGCTTGTCTACCTTTGTTGCTTGGATTTGTTTCGTCTCGCCCAAAAAACCAGGGGGGTTGGGTCTAACGGTGGGTATCCAAATAAACAAGAAACTTGCAAAACATGAAGAGACCACAGGTACCTGTTTAAATCCAAAAGGGTGTTCCTGGACACACAATTACTCAAAACAAAAAGGAAGGCGTTTAACGCCGTTTGCGTTTTGTTCCTATAGGATCCATGTATGGTATGGTTACCTACATTTACTATAAAAATCAACTATTCATGTAGATAAATATACAATCGTCCCATGGATCCTATGGGGGAGATTTGTTTTAGGATGTCGCCGGCGAAGTTTGAGGTCAAAGACTCGATATTCAATACTTCAACAACACAGATCCTTCCGAAAACACGAAAGAAAGGTTCCATCAAGATAGCATTGCCCAAACACTCAAAGTATGGAATATTTGCCTACATTTACCATGAATTTATGCCAAATGTGGGCAAATATGCCATACATGTAGCATCTGGGATTGTTGGCAGCCCAAGGTACGACATATTTGATGAGATTTGGATGGGACATCTATACGCAACTCACCCTTGAAACCTCCATTGCATCGGGATGGTTTGTAAATAGTAACTTCCATGGTGTCGTATTTCCATGAGCACCGGGCCACCATGCAAGTCACAAATTGCATGTTTCATCATTTTTCCATGGTGACACTCTCAAAAGCAAACACTTCGCACCTGCGAGGCCTTTACAAAAAAAAAGAAACATCATCTTCCAACCCCTACGTTTCCGGTGTGAACTCTTGGTTTTTGTTTGGGGGTACTTTCCCCACAGAACTTCTCGGACTTCATTCAACTGGCTGATTTTTTGTTTCCACCCCAAAAAAACCAACCAACCTGGAGGGTTTGGAAAACGACTACACCCAGAAATTGAGGGATTCTAAATAGCCATGATAAGGATCCAATAATGAACCAACCAGCATTTCATGGTTCATGTCACTGGTGGGTTTTGATCATTGCTCATGTGGATAGTATATACACCCCCGATTTTTTTTCGTATTGTTGAACCTAAAAATCATCTTCCAAGGTGAAATTTTCAGAAACAAACAAAAGTCACATCTGAGCTTTTCGGAAAAGGAAACAGATTCCTTTCGGACCATTCATCGCCGTAATGGAATATTGGAACGCGGAACGCGGATGAAAAAAACACCCAACACGAATTTCGTCCGGCTGCAAGCCGTGAATTTAACACCACTTTCCACTCCATCAGCAACCCCTTGGAAGGTCCATGGCATACAATCCATGTATATTTACAGAACATATATTCACCTGATGTTGATGGTAAATGTAGGTAAATATACCAGTCCCATGGATCTAATGGGCATGAATTCTTTGATATTTTTGATTGACTTCCAAAGAAACCCTCATGATCAACATAAACGACAAATCACCTGTGAAAGATCCCCGTTGTTGTTGTTGTTGTTGTTGTTGATGTTGATGCAGTTGATGTTGTTGTTGTTGTTGTTGTTGGTGGTGTTGTTGTTGTTGTTGATCTGATTCTTGCAAAAAGGCAACTCATGGATGCGATTCTCGTTCATGGAATGCCTCGGCTGTGCATTCCGAGAGCGAGTTGACGACACGGTTGGAGGGAACGAGCTGCTCAAAAAAAAAGGGATAAAAAGGGAATATGGAACAGAACCCGGTAAACTCATTCGGACGATTAACGGCAGAAATCAACTTGCTTCTGGGTGCTGTCCATCGAAATGATCACCTTATTCCTAGCGAATGTTAGCAAATCAATCAATGTAGAAATCTAAACCAGTTGGTGGTGTTGAACCAACCCATTTAAAAACATATGCTCGTCAAATTGGATGATGAAACCCCAAGGATCGGGGCGAACATGAAAGACTTCTGAAACCACCACCTAGTACAGTTCTTCCAAACATCTGATCCCAAGGGTTTCATGGGACCAAAAGTTCTGAAACCCACGTCCTTCGCCAGGCAAAACTTCGAGTGGCTTCGTCCCCACCTTTTCAAGTTGGTGCCTTTTTTGGGAGGGAATGTTTTCCAGATTCCGGGTTAAAAAACACTCCAAATGCCTAGGATGAACTAGGTAAGAATGTTGCAAACATATCACCTGCATCCAACCAAACAAACGGCCGCAAAAATCCCTGCTTTCCACACAATACCCTACCGCGCCCCGAAAAATTAATAGCAGCTCAGAAACTGTTTCTCCAAGATCTTTTCCTGCATTGAAAAAAAATTGTGTTCAGCCAACCAACCTTTCCCCGGGTTTTTCAAACATGTTCTTTCCGGGAAATGTTGAGTGTTTCTAAGAGGTATGGTCCACCTGTCTTCGGATCCATTGGTTGGGTATATTTACCACTGGACTATAAAGAATGAACCCAAATGTAAATAGGTAAACAATCGCAAACATGCATTCAATCGTCCCATGGGTCCTATAAGAGTTCTCTATGATCATAACGATGTAGGATGGTCTTCAAAATTCAATGAATCCACCAAAACAACATGGCATACATCCGTTTTTGATGGCTGTTTTGAAGTACCTTATATAATACCCATTCACGTATTTGACAAATTATCCTCCGAGGTCGAGTGAGTCAAAGACGAGAAGACCATTCCGGAGTCAAGTCATCGACGGTGCACTAGAAGAGGAGGAGGATCGGCGCAGAGCAGTCATTGGGTTCGACAAAGGACCACGGTAAAAAAGGTATGAATTTGTATTGCAAATGGCGATGTCTGAGTGTTCTGGGATGATCAGGAGATTGCTTCTTGTTGCAGTTGATAGGTGGTGAAATATTCCGTTTGTTGCATAGTTTGCTCTACAATATCTCATCAGGTAAACAATTTATGTTGCTACCTGACTAAACCACCCCATGAAACACAATGGGAATGCTTATATCTCTTCCTTAAAGGGATTCTTCATATTCAAAAAATCAAAATTGGAGACCTATTGTATCGGGTTTTGCCAGAGTATGACAAATAAGTGCTTACATTTCACCAATGTATATAGGAGTTTTTGGAAGGCCAAACAAAATATTCTTTCAAATTTGTTTGTTGGATTCATGACCTATCCCATGCTCAAACCCACACGATCCATGGAACCGGTAAAATTTATAACCTACATTTACCAATAGAAAATAATCAAATGTACGTACCAGTAAATGTAAGTAAATATACGTATGTACGCTACATGGATCCTGTGATAAAATGCGGAATATCTATCTACATGTTGCTACCTGCAAAAAACAACCTCTGACTCATCGGCCCTGGAAAAATGAACAGAAACGACGTGATGCCCCACTTGTCCTGTTGTCTTGCTGCAACCGCGTCTTGTGCATCTGGAAAAGTGGCCAGAAAGGACAGCAGGTAAGCAGTATATGCAGATATGCACCAGTTTGAGAATAAACAACCCTTTGCCTTTGACATGAGAACCACCAGAAATGATGACAACTATACCTTTTGTGTTGTAATTGCAACCCATTAATTCTTATGCAAAGTAATCTTAAATACTACCCTGCCCAGGCTGCTTTTCCACATCTGATGATTGGTGCATTGCAATTCACAACTTCTTTCATCACACAATTCACCAACCTCCAATATCATAATTCCCTATAGGGACATTTTGGCTGAAATCCGCAATTAAAAACAAGTTCACATTGCGGGGGAAATCCATCCGGGAAATCCGTCACAACTCCCCCTTTTGGAAGGGGTTTAGATACATTTTAGATACTGCCAGCTCCTTAGATACAATTTAAAAACATACATATATATTGATATATTATATTACATATCAAAAAATATCATATAGAATATCTTTCCGGGAAATTCCAGCTATAAACAACACAACTTCCAACCTGTTCTGTAATTGCATCAACTCCGGCGGTTACACCAACCAAAAACATGGAAACAACACACCAAAACATACTGCCTCGTACTAGAATATTCCTCACTCCTGTAGTATGTAAATACTATAGTAACTGGGTTACAACCCTTCCAGGAATTTGTTCATTGATAATGTTGCCATCAAATTGTTTTTTCAAACAAAAGTGGCAACAAACATCGACAAATACATCTCATCCCGACACAAATGGCCATTCAACTTAGAACACCCATAAACTGCCCTTAGGAATTTGTTTGCCACCCCAAAAACCACCTTGAAACTTCAAGCAAAAAACTCGGCTAAAATCTCTGTGTTTTGGGGTGGTGCAATCGGAGGATTTTCCCACCTTGGCTTAGTCGGTGAACTTGATCTTCACTCTGTTGTAAAGCACCACGGAGCCTGGAAAACAACAACTAGTTGCTGGTTGAGTTTCAACCCATCTGAACATATGCTCAAATTGGATCATGAAACCCCAAACATCGGGATGAACATTCCAACCAAACAAGAACAAGAACCATGACAATCAATAAAAATAAGTACTAGTTGTTACTAGCTGCTGCTACTACTAGTACTACTGCTGCTGCTGCTGCTGCTGCTACTACTACTACTACTACTACTACTACTACTACTACCAAAGAAACTTTCATTTCATTCAACCCGTTGTAAAGGTTGGAGAAATTTGGAAGGACAAAAGATATGGGAAGAGAAAAGGAGCGATAGTTTTAAGAGTTGAGGAGCTACAAAGACTTGAAGATTTACATAAAATCTGCCCAACTTTGATGCTTGGGGTTAAAACGGAACTAAGAAAACAACACATGCGAATGAATGGAATGGGTCAAAAAGCAAGAACTCACCTTTGTCCCAAAATCTCAACAAATCAGGATTGAACTTCTGCAAGCGGATGTTGCGGAGCATTCCGCATAGATCACGGAGAGGCTTCGCCAGCAGGTCTCTGCTGTAGCACGCCAATGAATTCTCCTTGGTCGTGTGGTGCCCCAACAGACACCTGGACTTGTCGTCCATCCCATAGCGAGCAGCCCAAACCAAAGTCGTCGACTTCAAGCTATGGGTGGTTGTTTCCTCTTCGCTTCCAACCAAAGCCTCGATGAAGTCGTTCAGCATGCTAGTGCCCTCTGCGCTGGTCAGAGCTCTGCACGTGAAGGTGCCATCCACTCTTTTGGTCTTGACAGTTCACAAAGGGTGATAATGAAGGAATACCACCGACCCTCAGAAGAATTCCATACTCCCTCCTCAAAATCAAACACACACAAGCACACACACACACACAAAATCTGGACAAAAAAAAAACAGCGTTTCCTACAAGTCTGAAGTCGAACGAAATGTCTGCCTCTGCAGGTCTGGAGGTGTTTTTGGTTTTTGCTGCCTCAAGAGTTTCTAGGAATTTTCGAAGTATGTACACCCCAGAAATCTAACATAGATACCAAAAATGACCATATTTTAAAGGAGTCCACCTTTTCAAAGCCATCATTTTGGGTACTGTATCCATGCTAGTTTTCGGGGATGTACTCACCCCTAAGTTTTAAGACTTCATAAATTATTGGACATTGGCCGAAGTTTCACAGTGGAAGAGCAAGCAACATTCATGTAGCATTCCCAAACCAGGAGTCAATTTCTCAACAAAAACATGCTGCCTCTGGACTTCTGCTTGTTCTCTCAACAACCTCAGCTCAACATTTTTCATAAGGACCAAACCCTGTGGATACCAATGATTAGATTCAAAACACCTTTCATTTCCCTGGAACAAAACAATAATTTGTACCAATTTTTCCAAACAATACCACCATCATACATGGAGTGTTTGAAATTTGAAGGGGAATAGCTGGAAAATAAAAAAACAAGTTGCATCTTTGAGTGAATGACATGTTTTGGTTGAGTGTTGCAGTCTTCGCCATGCTGTGACATCAAGAAACTATAATTGGTGTGACATCTTTGGTGTCAGTGTGTTACATCAAACAAATATCTATCTAATCTGGCCAAATTAGATTTCATCAACCTAGATTTCCCTGAAATAGACAGGAATTTCCCTTACTAAAACCCACCATTTGGGGTTTTAGGTCGTTTGAGGTCGCTATAATTTGACCAGAATCTAATATCCCAATGGGATTTCCTAAGGGATCTCTCAAGTTAAAAAAAACCCTTGAATCCTGGTGGGTTGATAGGGATCCAGAAATAATGGTTCAGTATCATCCCAAATATCCCTACAGAACTGGCTCGTATTTCATCCCCATATACCAGCACCTTCAAAGGGGTGCCGTCCTTAAACCCTAACGGATGGTGAATTGACACCCTGTAACGGAACCATTTGGCACCCCTTTGAATGTGTCGGTAAGCAGGTGTTTTTGCTTCATCAATACTTCAGCTGGAGCTGCAATTGTTGAGTGATGACCATTCTGAGCAGTGAACATGAAATCATCGGCCTAAAACCACCAAGCTATATATGTAAAACTAGCATGGATTTGGGCTCATAGGTCGGGCGTTTGTACAAAACACATTCCTACACCAAGTTTTCTCATCAAGAATCGGAAACAAAACAACTTGGGGGGGGGGGCAAATCCGTCAGTTCTGAAAACGTCCAAGATACTCTGAAAGGAACATACATCCCCCGCCCTCCCCCCAAAAAAAGAGTACAAACAAACCGGTTCATCCCTAAACATACATCGAAAATTCCAAACAAACTCCTGATCATTCAGGTGTTTCAACAATAATATCTTGCTTTCAGGCTATGTTGGACCAATCCCATCTGGACGATCATAACTCACCCCAGAATTTACGGAAAAAAAACGACTCTGAGCTAACCCAACTGTTGTTTTACCTGCAGGGCCGAAGCAATGGAATATTGCTGTTGATTTTGTTGGACTTATAAGTCCTCATGATTATGGCTCAACCCACCCCCGAAACATAGTCCTGAAAATATTGGCGGTTGAGAAATTTCTTGTTGTGAGGTGTGTGTTTCCCTGAAAATTGGTGGGGGTATCGTGATATTTTTCGGATCTGCGGCTCCCCAACCCCCAACCCTAGACATCTTAGAAAGCTCCTGAGGTGAACGGTGATTTTGGGGGCAATGGGTCGTAACTGTAGTTACACCTCCCCAGGATGAACCAACATATGACTGGAAAATCGGGGCCATTTTGGATGGTGCCAAGGTCCAGGGTGGTGGGATTTGCAGCCGCCAATTTTGTTAGTTTTTTTTTTTTTTCGGGAGGGTAGATATACCTTAGACATCCAGCCATACCTCCTGATGTCTGAAAGGTGATTTTGGGATATGATTTTCGGGGGTTCCAATTCATACCTTCACATAAACCCCAAGGATCCAGGTAGGTCCTAAGAAAGGGATTAACCCTACAATCCTATTGTGGGGATGGGATGGATGGGATTGGGATCATCAAACCTACTCTAGGAAAAGGTATGGATCCTCAGGGAAAAATCAATTCAATAAGGGTAAGCTGCATACTTTAATTTTCTTTTGGATCGTCCCCTAATCCTCTGATCCTCTTTTTTGGCAAGGGATATATATAAAGCCATCTATCCTAAACCCCATTGAAATCCTGGTTGCTTCCTGCATTGAAAATCATATTCCCTCTGAAGAAATCCTCAGGCACCTGGGGATCCAGAACTATAAAACCCTGTAACTAACGGGATAAACTGCTAACCAGCTAACCATCACTCGAATTTCTTCCATCAACCTGCCGTATACCACCCCCAACCTACAAGAGTTTCAAAACACAAATCCTGTGAATCCTCAAAAACGACTAGGTTTCTGAAGGGTTTTTCATCAAGGTTCAAAGGTTTTCCCTGGGAAATCCCCTTATTTCAGGGCAATCTAGGTTGGTGTTTCTTTTAAATGATTCTTATGGATTCCGTAGATTCTCCCCAACCTCCATTCTTTTCAGGCAAACGTTGAGGTCAGCATGTCCAAACTTCACTTTTTATGGGGGCCCTAAAGCTTCCAATTTTCCACACTAAACTCAGGTCCACGGTCATAAGGTGTTGTCATGGCGTTGGTGTCATTTTGTCTGAGGGATTATTTTCCAGCACACAAATTGGAACACACCAATTTGAACCTTTAACCAACAGGCAAACAAAGAAATCCTTTCGTTATTCTGGCCAAATAAAAACATTTCACCAACCTAGATTTCCATGAAGGGGATTTCCCTTACTAAAACCCACCATTTGGAGTTTTTGGATCGTTTCTCAGGTCGCTATAATTCCGACTATAGATTATATATAGCCATTGGAGGATTGAAAAAAAATCAGGGTATGTCGGGTACCTTTCTTCGAGGCCTCGACCTCTGTTCCCTGGCAACCCTTCGGAAGCCGGGCCGCCTTGGAGTGGCTTTGTTTAAGTTGCTCCTGGGATGAGAAGGTCAACCCCCCCAACCACACCCACTAACATCCCAATAAGTTTGATCAGAAATGAGAAATATGTATATATATATAATATACAATATACAAGCGTTTCTATAAAAAGATTTGTGCTTATACTGTACTGTCCGGTAAACGACAAGTGACAAGAATATAACCATGGACAATTAGAAATTTTGGATGGTGTTTGCTCGAAGTATGCTGATTTTCCATGGCTATGTTTACTTCACAGAAGTGTAATCATCTCTACCATATGTATTATATAATACGCAAGAAAAAACACATGCACATCGACACTTCTGAGGATACCAACACCTAAATCCTCCCATTTTGCTGGTGGTTGTTTTGGAACCTGAGTTTTTTCTTTGACAATATCTGTAAACTACTAGATGGGCCCCTACTAGTTCTAAATGGAGTTATAATGAATATAAATGGCCTTACAGATGGCTAACTGGGGATATAACACCCATCATAAGTGGAGTTCTGGGCCCCTAAAATAACTAGTTTTTGGGGGCCAATCCACGGCACCAAACCAAGGTACTTGCCTTTGGGGGATCATCCCATTTAGTAAGTAGTTAGCAACCATGCTGATCGTAAGTCCCGGGAAAAAAGAGGCTTGTGGGACCCCTTTCCAAATGGTCTAAATGGGGGAAATAGGGATTACTAACTACTTACTAACTGGAATGATCCTCCAACTGAGCTTTACCTCTGAAGGAACCAAACAATCTCATCCATCTATCCGACCAAAAACTGAGGAGATCCGACCGCATTTTCGTGATCCTCTTCACCTCAGTCGAAAATGAACTGCCTATGTTTCTTGATACAAACGTCACCAGTTCAGTTTTGCATCTGGAATTAACAAGTATCTACTTGTTTGGGTCATATATTCCCCCAGAACCTGTGCATGTCGTGAAGGGTTTGGGCCTTGAAGCTGTCAAGGGAAGGTTGTTTTGTGCAATCAAAACAAGGGTCATTTTGGCTTAGAGATTCACCTTATGCAATTTGATTGACAACAATAATTCAGTCATTCCCTAGACAACAGGGATGTCGAGGAACGTTGAAACCGTCAAGCTATGAACCGATGGATTTGGAACCACTACGTACAGTACACCCCGGATAAAAAAAACGATCTAAACAAGTGTGTTTGGGATCCCAAAAAACATGAAAATCAAGGCTCCAAACAGCCCATGTTGAGCCGGGTGCTGTTTTGTTGGTTTTATGGAGCGCAACTGCAAACAGCAAGGAATCATTTGGAAGGCTGAAGGTGTTGATAGGTAATGTTCTCAAAGGATCCAGGTATGATATATTGACCTACATTTACCATAAACAATTAACCAAATATAGGTAAATGTACTGAACATGGATGGTATAAAACTGATTATGCGTTCAAATTCATCAAATCTCCTCTGCTCTCATCAACACCTGACTGTTATTGCCTGCTGGCTATTACCCTACAAGATACCATGAAAGGTGCCGCATTCCTTCGAACGACAACACCACCCCAGCGGCAAAACAGCCAGGTTCAATTGGCGGCATAAAGACTGATCAGTTGAATTTAGCAACACGACTTTCAACCCCAACAACTTGCTTACAGCTTGTCAACCATGGGCCACGCTTGAATAATGTCTATCCAACTTGTCAAAGATGATATTATAAATCCAACGGACTATCCAAACTATGGAATTCCAGGCATACTGTAATCTCTAAGATCTGACATCACTGTGGGATCTTTCCCTAAGATCCTTTTTTGCCCTAAACAAAATCTCAAGATCCTTTTCCCCTCCCACACACATGTAGAATTGCCCTGAATCCCATGTTTTTTGCTTCGGGCCATCTGGTGTTCGAAAATGAATCTGCCAGACTTTGGGCAGGTTTTTTGTACAATGGATCCTAACACCTGATGAAGCAACAAGACAATCACAAGACAAAATATCTAACCCAAATGATCCATGTATGGAATATTTGCCTACTTTTCCCATAAATGTATTAGGGGCACTGTTAGTTTAGGGAATGTAATAATGATGATAATCCAAAAGAATCCAGACCCCTCCCTAGAATAGGCTTGAGGGTTGCAATCCCATCCTCAGAGTAGGGATTTCAGACATAATTTCTTCCTTAGTACATACCTGGATTTTTAGGGAATAAAAACACACATTAAGAACCATCAGTAAAACCCTGCAAGCCATATGGTGTTCTTTGGAAAATCCCTATTGTTGTCATGTTCCATGCACTCAAAAGGTAGGTGCCACTTGTATCTAGATTTCATATCAGGTATCAGTGGTATCAGTTGAACTCCATGTAGACGCGCATTGATTCAGCCGCACGGCCATTTTCCAAACATACCGGACAATCTTCTCATCTTTTTGTATCCAAAGGTTAACTGGCAAACCTTTAAATGGGCCCTTGTTTCGTGACTCATCTAGTTGGGGGTTTCAACCTCATTGAAAAATATGCTCGTCAAATTGGATCATCTTCCCCAAATAGGGGTGAACATAAAAAAATATTTGAAACCACCACCTAGGACCTAATTATTTTCAAGATTTCCATCTCATCACAGTTTTCCAGATTTGGTGTGTCTGGAAGCAGCCTTTCAGAAAGACGTAGGCGTTTCAACTCTGTCCATTTGCAACGTTTCAAGGCGGGACCCAAAAACTTGGCCACCTTTCATCCTGGCAGGAGAAAACATTTGCAACGGAGAGTGGTGATGTTAAGTTAGGGTGCAGATTGAGGGGAACAATGATTTTCAACTTTCCCTGAAGAACCGAATATGGAGTTTTTACACCTTCAGAAGGTTTGCATGGAACAGGACCACTTACAGTACTTCTTTAAGTGATCCGATCTTTCATTTTGCATCGAGGCATGTTTTGTTCTTAAGCCAAGGAAAGGAAAAGACCTGGTTTAATTTGGTAAGCATTCACGGTTTTTTTTCAGGTGAGTTCTGGATAGAACACATCGTGATTTCCACCCTTACATGCAAATGAATGGTTGTAGCCTCCGGTAAGACCTTGACAAACAGTTGATGAATAAATGTTGAGAAGGGACCATCATAAATAGTATTTGTGGGAGGCAAACAAAACAATTCTCATCTACTCTCCAAGTGATACGCATGAACAAGTAGATACATATTAGATACAAATTACACAAGTTAAGAATTTTTGAGTTTCATGAATTTCCAGTATCCTTTAAAGGGTCATCAATTCCTCCGAGCGCCAGTAGAAAGGGGTCAGGTTTGAGATTCCCAAGCATATCATCCTGGTGGTCTCTTGCAGGGAATCAAGCCCAACAAATCCAACCCGCAGGCTTTGGACCAATGAATGTCGCCCCGAAAAAAACATCAAAAGAAACAAGTAGAGCAATAAAAAACACCTGGTTGATTTGGGTTATATAGGGGATTATAGTAACCAATTATATAGAGATTATTATAATAAACCGCTACAAGGTGTTCCCGGGATCCCTGAACCAAAAAACAAGCACGTTATTTAATGGAAAGTGGATGATCATCATTTCAACCCCTTTGGAGGTCATATTTGTGGCAAACCTTGGCAAATCCCCTCCCAGATCTCCCGGATCCCCGGTAGTAGGCATCTTGGCTCACCGAAACTGACTTTCATGGTTTCATGGAACCTTAATACCCCATAGCTTCCATGGGACTGGTATTTATAGCTACATTTACCATAAAAATCAACCAAATGTAAGTAAATATACCATACATGGATGGTATGGGATACTATAATCAGGAGGTGATTTGACACCCCAATCATCATCTGACAAATATGACGAAAGATTGCCTAGGGATCTGTTTAAACAAAAAATCCCGCCTGTGCATTGGCAGACCTCCAACAAATACGCCTCGAACACAAGAAGGCGTAAAGGTATCCCAGGGTGGTTGAGTGTAGTGAATGAGGAGGAACCAAGCCCAACCACCAATCAACCGTTGACCCCTGATTTGGTGACAGGATATTCTGCGACCCGCACATGGGATTTTTAGATCCTGAAATGGGATTCCCTTCATTAAGAAACAAAGGTTTCATGGATGGGACTGGATCACAAGGTTTTGGTCCATGTCATCATGTAAAGTGGCGGATCACAAGAACTGAGTTCTACGACAAAAAAAACTTCATTGGTTGATAGGGTGTGCTTACAGGTGATAGTCTTGTAGATCCAAGTAGTGGAGGCTACACCCGCCTGGGAACCAACATATGCCCCTACCGGCCGTCACTTTTGAGTCGATGATGTTCCCTTTCCCCGGGTGAGATATGATGGATATGTTTACGAAAATCGATGAAGCATTCCTTTCGCAACTCAAATACTTGTTGGCTAGGGAGAATGATTGCTACTCCTATTCTCAGATTAGAGGGGTTGGGAACCTTTAAGCAACTCAAAGAACTGGGACAAGTATCAGTATCAATAGTATCAGGTACACCTTGATGCTGATCATAGCAACAACAAAAAGGATTCCTCCAACAAAAGGTTTCCTCTCCAATCGGATCATTATCCACACAACCATGATCAGAGGAAGGGCACCCTCCCCCCGAAACTGACATAGCACCATCCATTTTCAGGTGCTATGTTAGTTTCAAGGATGGCAACTGTTGCAAGAATTGAGAATTTCAATTCAGAACTTTTCAGAGATGCGAACGGCGAACGAAAGGCATTCGAATGATAAATATCTCATACAGATTCATCCGGCCAAAATGGGAATCTTTCCCCAAATAGGGATGAACATATCAAAATGAAATATTTGAAACCACCACCTAGTTTTTTGTGACGTGACGAGACGTGACGTGATGTGTTTGGCCAGATTGATTTTGGAACCTTGATTCTGATTCCAAACCCCCGTTCCAATTACTCTGAAAAAAAAGACACTGGCATGAAAAAAACCTCTTATCATCTTTCTTGAAAATTCCATCATGGTACCACATCAATGATACTGTTGAAGGAAGAAATCCTGCACTAGTTGATATGGGTGTTTCCTTAAATGGTGGCACCCCCAAACACCCCAAAATAATCATTTTTAGTAGGAAAACCCATGGTTGTTGGGTACCACCATTTTAGGAAACCCCCATATTATGGCAAATAACCCCTTATTTACCGAGGTTTTATACTTCCCAGGTGTTGCTGGATTTCTGCCGTCAACAGTAGTAGTCCATGGGACTGGTATATTGGCCTACAGATTTTACCATATAAAAATCAACCATGGTTCGGTTGATTAGCTTCGGTCGCAATGGAACCCGTGTTGCTTGCAACCCCCGCAAAGTCGACGTCTAACATCTGTCAGCTCAACAAAATTTGCCAAATGTAACAAGTTTCAAAATGCAAATAATTAAATTTGTAGACTAAGCCTAGTTATCTTTCATGAATTGTGGGATGCGGGATGCTTGTCATGCAAATCTTCATGCAAATATCTCCGAACCTCTTCATCTTCCAGTTGTTATCTCAACATTTTCACAATCACCTCCGTAATCGCTCATGACATGTTTGCCTTTTGCCGCCTCCCGAAGTGCCGCGGCGTTTAACAAAAGGTACTTTTGGGCGCCACTTGTGCCAGTAAAGCCTGATCTTCATCTCGAAGTGCAGACACCTACCAGGTTTTCCGCCGTCAAGTGAGGTGATTTGGGGGGAAGTAGAGTGAGCCATGTGTTTTTGTATGTAGGAATTCAAAGCATTTTTCGAATCTGAATCAACTAAATCTTACTTCGTGGTATGGAGTTGGTGGCAAGATCCTGTAGAGATATATCGAGATGAAGTTGCGTACAACATGGAGATATTACTGACTTCATCTTTGCTGCCTGCAGGTCCGGGGTTATACGTTTACCCAACCATTTCCAATATGAAGGGGTTGGTTCACCCTATAACCCTGGACCTATGACCTATGTGAAGCGCATACCGCATACCTGTTTGGCATCCAACGAGGCCTTGTCACCTGTCAGGTGAGCTAGGCAACAACTCCCCAAAGTTTACTTCACGAAAAACTCTGGTGAAATAATTTCCAGGGAACTTAACTAACATATATCATTTTCAAAAGCCACTTTTGTAATTATACGATTTTCCTTTTCCCATGGTGGTAGGGTGTGATCGTTCCCTATAGAGAGTAACTTCCATCCAAACGAATCACCGACCAACGGTTGAATCCGGGCGAAACCTGTGCCATTGGTCCAGCGACCCAATCCACATGTTCAATCTCCTGACGGTTCGATCCACTGAAGGTCGATGGAACACCTGAACATCTACGATACCATGCTGGATGATCCCCCCGCATTTCAAGGTTTGAAAAACGTCACAGTCTTCAAACTATCATGTCTAGAATCCTAAGTTGGTCCAATTTGTGATGGAGCATCTGGAACCCGAGTTATAGGTCATCGTTACAAATATGCTTTGATGGCTGAGGTTGCTTGAAACCCTCTCCCAAGTTTTGTGGAAATGGGTCCTTTCAGAAAATCTCAGTATGAGGAGAATTGCTCTATTTTCTTCTGAAAAGTTTCTGATCAGAGTGATTTGAATTGCCATGTTTTTTTCAGAAATTGCTCAAGATAGGTGGAAAAACGTAGAAACAAAACATCTTACCAACTGCCAGGCCACAAGGTGGGTCCGCCACCAGTTATAAATAGGAGTGATGGAATATGGGACCCCTATAAATGGCCTTACAAACAGGTAACTGGAGTTATAACCCCTATATATGGGACTTATAACTCCCTTGATAACTAGGGACTCACCATGTAGGGAGCACCAAACCTCATCATTATACCATAATATTCTCAGCTCGCAAGCTGTGTATAGCACGTCATGTTCCAAAATCGGATCAATTACCCTCAGAGTCAGAGAATAGTGTTGCATTGAAATTTCACCATTTTTCAAATACCAATCTCATACATCATCTACTTGGGTGGTTTTTCCCCACTCCATTTGAAAAAAACACATTTATAAACCTTATAAAATCCATCAATCTGGATCATTTCCCCCAAAAATCTTTGGTTAAATATCCGACTTTGTTTCACCACCAACCTGGTGGTAATATATATTGTCTGAAAAAAAACCCTTAACCTGTATGCATCTCAACTTTTCATGGTTGTTCCCCCGGCTTCCCCAAACCTCAAAGGTGTGCCCTGAAGCTGCTAACGAGACCAAGGCCACCATTAATGGTGATAGAGCTCCTGGTGGAGATCTTCATCAAATGAACACCACGAGAATCTGAAGAAATGTTCAAATACCATGTTCCCTTGGACCCCAAGTGCCCATGGTTTTAATAACCCTCAACAAATAAGGGTTATAAGTTATAATCCCTAAAAGCAAAGGTTGTGGGTTCCCATGGTTGTGGATTTTCTTAGAAATGGCTGCCTGTAAATTTCAAGAAAGCAATGCATGTGCCTCAAAAACAAAAACAATGCTTACAAACTAAAACAACAATGAACCTCCAGGGTTTCCATCTTCTCCTGGCAATAAATTCCTCCCTTTTTCAATAAACCCCCGGGATCAGTTGAGTAGTTGGATCAGGTGAACTCCCAAAACCCTCAACTCACCAACCATTTCGGACTGCAAAGACATCAAATTTAAACATAAGAATAAATATAGTTACTACAGTTCCGTAAAAAGTATAGTATGATATAATCATCATATCTATTTACAAATAGAATATATAAATACCTCTTGCCTTTTTCCCTAACCTTTACGCTCCAGGAAAACAACATATCCCACCTCAGAAGAAAAAACGAAAAAAAACATCGACTCAAAAAAATGCCTCAAGACAATAGATGAATTATTATTTCTGCATATGTTTAACTATCATACCAACCATTTCTAGTTGGTGGTTTCAACCCCTTTGAAAAATATGTTCGTCAAAATGGGTTCATCTTCCCCAAATTTCGGGATGAAAATTCCAAAAATATTTGAGTTGCCACCACCTAGGGTAACCATCATAGAAAAAACCATTTCCAGATCCTTCCCACTAACCGAAGGTCCGGACTCCTGGTTGCGAAGGTCCCATCTCCAAGGAGATCGAGGCCCCCAGGTGTCGGTCACGTTGGTGGCTTCCCACGCTGGTTACAGCGCACGCGGCCACACCTTCACCTTGGGGATGAGGGTTTTCGATGTCCAAGCCGGTTGGAGGTGGGAAGTGGATACCCATCATATCTATGGCGTCTATGGCAGGAAACCTCAGCAGTCTATGAAGGTTTACTATATACTTGGTGGTTGAACCGGGCCCCATGTGATGAATATGCGCAAGTCAACATGGGATCATTTCCCCAAGTAAGTAGGGGTGAAAATAGAACATACTTTTTTAAACCACCACCAAGCTTATAAACTATTTATACATGGGATATATTGGTATATTGGGGTTATAACCCACTGATCCTAACCATTGATCCTAACTTCCTCGGACATCCAAGTATTGTGTTGGTGGGACCCACTGTTATCGTTAAAAATAAAGTGAAAGTTTACATCTTGCATTTGACTATTCAATGAGAAAGAAACTTTGCTTATATAGTACATAGAGATAGATTGACTCAAGATGGTTAGAACATGATTGAAACAATCAGATTCTACAAATGCTGACTTACAATCTTCGTCTAAAGGGGAACTGTTGATCCTTAAATATAACTACCATAACAGAAAGCTGTTTAAAAAAAACACTCGTTCAACGAACCCAAGTTCTAACTGAGTTCTCCAAGTCATAACCTAGCTGAGTCCTATGGTCATCATCAAACACCAACATACACGTTGGTTTTTTATCTGTAAAAGCTATATCTCATCCAAATCCCCCACCCAAAAAAAAAGAAAAAATCACTTGTGACCTTCTCTTTTTGGAGAAGATATCTTACAACATGTTCAAACTGCTGATGGCTGAATTCTGTCATTTGAGTCGTTTATCACCGATTTCGCTGATGTTGTGTTTGTTTGACATATTCTTCTGTGGAAGAAATCCTGGATTAGTTTCTTAACATCAAGTTGGCTCCAGAATTTACTGTGAGAGGTTAAAGAAAAACATCCCTAGGCATCGCTTGATAAATGCAGCATCAAAACAGTAGCTTGCACCATTGGACAGTCATCAACACAATGGGTCATCTCTCTTCCCGAGCCACGAGCAACCATCTCTACATCCCAAACACTTCTGAAAGTAAGATGTACCCTCCCTAAAACTAACATAGAACCAAAAAATGAAGGCTTGTAAGATGATGTTCGTTTTCAAAGGGGTGATTTTCAGGTTCCATGTTAATTTTCGGGTGTGTACCCTCCTTAAAACCCCAACAGCCAATTTGTGCCTGAAAAAATGGTGCTTGGAAGATGGTTTCCAGTTCCTTTTGGATTTTTTTTGGCAACACCTTGACCTTGGCGTACAAAAAAAAACGAAGGATAAACGAACAACTTCTTTGGCTGGAAAATCCCCATCTTTCCTAGCAAATATAGTAAATATATAATATACCATCAAATTGTGGGGTGAATTTTCCAGCCAGCGATTTATCAGAAAAGTTGATCCAGGAGTGTAGCCCACAACTTCCATTTAAATAGAACTCCTCCTTTCCAAACAGCTAGGAAACATGCGGCTGAAACACCATAGTTGCAACAATACGCACGTTCCAAGACCATCTTCGCCAGTGTTTTGCCGTCCTTGAGATGAGATGTTGGGTAGCTGCCAAAAGCCTTCTGACCCAAACCAATAGGGCAGAAACTATCATAGCCAAGGACATTACAAGGTGGGCCCCAACCAACCATAAATGGAATTGTAACCCCTACAAGTAGGATTATAACCCCAGTTACCCATGTATAAGACCATTAAATGGGTTATCACTCCATTTATAATTAGTAGGGGCACACCTTCTACAATTCAAAGTTGATTCTTTCAATACCATACCACAAATCCTCCCCCCCCCCCTCAAACAAGTATTTCCAGTTTAGCTATTGCCTCCGCAACGAGTTCTGACTTGAGATTTCATATGCTCATATGCTTCTGTGTTGGCATAAACTTTATCTGCTATACTTGGGTAAGACATCTACCATCTTAACAAGAACTGAAACTAGAGCATCTTGGATGTCTATCCCTGATGCTCCACTTCCACATTTGATTGCACAAATATCCCAGGCACATCATATAGACATGTGACATTATGTATGCATCCATCGGGTCACCGGATCTCTGGTTCCAAAAAATAAATACTGGAACTGCAAGAAATCATAGTACCTATTCGCGATCCCTCTTAAAGGTTGAGCAACACCTTCCCCTCTACATCAGCCAAAGGATCAAGGCAAGGCAAAGTTGAGAAGGCGTTGCTTTGAAGGCCCCTCTCATCACAACATATTAAAGAAACAGTTGAAGTTCAATCCTCAACAAAAACATCATTTGAAATCCCTTTTGAAGTTTGACATCTAGCAAACCACCCGGTTGCAAGCACCCAAACCCCGCTTGGGGTCAATTCTTCACCATGGCTCGAGGCCGTTACGACTCATGGCATCCAGCGGTACATTTGGACGCAAGAAATCACCAGGGGGCGGACCACCACCGCCAGTTCAGCCATGCCCTGGAGGGTCTGAGGAGCGGTTGAAACTTAAAAACGATATGAACTCAGAGATTCCATGATCCATGAGTAGTTGTTTCAGAACTGTTTTTTTAAAATCCCGTTCCATCGAGTTATTCAATATCTACCGGATGATGAAAGTCTCAAAAGTTGTTCAAGCATCTCCATGGGTTTAGAGTTATGGAGGTTCTTGCAGTCTTCCCGGATGTTCTGTATCACTGCAAATTTCCAGTTAGACTGACACCAAAATTGCAAACTGATCCTTAAGCCTTAAGCTTGGTTTCAAACACTTCTGCCATTTGTTAAGATTCTAGTAAAAGAAACACGTGAAAAAAAAAGAAAAAACTCATGACCAGTGCTGTTTGTTGTACTTAAATAAGGATTGCGTGGAAACTCATTGGGTCTGACAGCACCGATTTTCCCCACAAAAAAACGGGGAAAAACATCATGAACCAACCTCCATACTTTTCTTGAAGTAACAATTGCAATTGTTGGCAGAAAAAAAATCCCACCCTTCTAAAAAACTCCTGTACATGTATATCAAATTACGTCACCATTTTTGGGGAAAGAAGCACCATGATGTCCTAAATCTCTCCTTGCAGATTTATATATTGCACAAATCCCCAAACTTCCAAACCCCGCGAAACTAGTAGGATTGATTCAAAAAGCTTTACGCCCGCAAACATGTAGGGTAGATACCCTCCCAAATGATGCCATATTTGAAGCCGGAGATGCATTTTCCAAACCATCATTTTTTTGGTATCTATGTTAAATTTACAAGGTGTACCTACAACTCTGGTTCAATACAATTCAATAAGAAACGTGAGTGGAGTCCTGGAAACCCTAGCAGTCTACGGGGTTTTCCAAGGGAGACCTGCATAGAAATGAACAGAATAATAGCATATTATACTGGCATCTTGTGTGTTGGGGGAAAGTTTCCAGAATCATTGGCATTGTTGATGGGGAACAAAAAGCTCACTCTAGCACCGCCTGAGATCTATGAAATTCTATATGAATAATATCACGTTTTCCATACACAACTGTTTGACCAGAGTTGTTTCCATGAATAGTATCTCTAATGATTCCCTGGGATGTTCCCAACTTCTTTCACATACATTTCCATACAGAAGTCCCAAGTTGCCGCCTTTTCGGTCACCAGCCGAAACAAACGCCACCAACTTTGGGATGGAGTTTTCTTTTTGCCAAGGTCGTTCCAGACTCCGGAAATTAGGATTTGACAAAGATTTAGGTTTTTGTAAGTGTCATGCTTCTTAATTCATTCATGTGCAAATTTGGGAAACCATTGAGGATTGAAGCTTGCTAAAACGGGCATGCAAAAAAACGGCCTTTCACATTAATGCATAGATTAACATGTTTATTTTGCTGGTTGATTACATGGACTATAATATTAAAGATCCTAACTTCCAACTCCTGGGACATCAGGAATTGGGACTCAAGGCCGGTGAACCTGCAAAACAACTGCCATCGCAAAAACAACCCAAAAATCTGTTTTTTTTTTTTGTCTTTGGATCGGGCCACAATGGAAGATGTTGCATCGTTTCTTTTCACAAGAGATAGCTGCTATCACCAATACACCAAATGACTATCTTATTAAGGATACTTTTGGGCCAGAATGGAAAAATTGTTGCCATGTTGTACATTTGGCTAGCTTGATTGAGTTAAGCTATCAATCAACGGTTGTTACATTCCAGCATAGGCATCCGATTCTACTGTCATGGCCTCTTAAATCTTTATAACTGGTGCAGTTGTTCCCCTCACTGTAAATCCTGTAAAAGAACAAAATAGGGCGAACTGATCTAAGTGTTGCTGCTCATTCTGTAGATTTCAAATTGAACTAAACCCTCAGCAGGGAAGGTACACCGCCACAGCCGCCATGGAAAGCACCGCAAATCTTGCCGTCATTGGCTGAGAATTCTCAAAAGCCCAGCGTTAACAAGGATCTTCTCACTTGGTATTTGGAGATCAATGGAACATAAAAGGAAATCAACGTGGATGAAAATTTACGTCCTGTAATCACTTGAAAAAAAAGAAAACATGTTACGACACAAACCTTGCTCATAAGTGCAAGTTATTGCAACAAAAGTGCTCCTAACATATCCTAACCATAGCAAATCTATAGCAAATATTCTGGAAAATCCAAGTATGTCACTCCAGCAAAACCAGTATCCTGCAACAAAAATCGGGTGCGCATCAAATCGGTGGTATGCTACGCTAGCCACCATTCTCGCAGCAATTGCAGAAATTGAAAGACTTCTGTTGCCACGTCCTTTGGCTGCAAGTCCAATGGATGGGTTGGGACCCCTTGATGTGATCAAATCACTCCAACAATTTCTATATATCTAGAGGTCAGTACAGGAAACATGGATCCAGCAAAGATCTGTAAATACAAATGATTTATATAGATTTCCTATCGGATATATGTGTGCGGGGCTACTTCCCGAATTATGACCTGGTGATCAGCAGTAACTACAAGCCTTTTGTCATAGGAATCCGTTGATTGTAGGTAGGACAGGGCTTGGAGCGTCCTTTTTGCATATGGCGACCACCCGTATTTAGTAGTGATACTGATACTCTTGATGGAAGAAATCCTGCCAATGCGAAACATCGATAAGCCACTAGTAAATATGGAGAAATCAACAAATCTGATCTGGTTAGCCTAATTTGTTCCGTCTACAGTAGGTCCAACCATTATGTGTCCAAACTACGAGTAACATGGAACCCCCAAAATTGGTGGTTTGTACATGCGTTTCCTTTTCAAATTGGACATTTTCAGGTTCCACGTTGTCTTTTTTTTTGGGGGTGTATACAAGATCTCCATGTATCTCCTGGTGCCCTCAGGGAAATGTCTGATGACTGGACTTCCAGGAATACAATTAACCATCAATACTCGATCTATCTTCCCATCACCAAACAACAAACACCTTTTTTTGGGTGCACAACCCCAGAATCTTATATATATATACATACATAATATAGTACTCTAAATCAACTACCCCAAATATGTTTCTGTTAGCATTTGACGTAGCACGTAGCAAAACCCAAGACTGTCTTTCTCCTGGAAAAAAAACAGCACCACTCACGCCCTGCACTGGATCCACCCTTTCTAAGCCAAGGATCTTCTTGGTCCAGATTTTTATCCTTACAAAACGAGGCGACGGCCATTCCGTCCCAAAAATGATGCCCAGCCATCTGGGGTGACAAACACATTCTCGGAAGGAACTTTTTTTTTTGGACAAGATTCCTAGGATGTACAATTTGGATAATGAGGAAAGGGAATTGAATCTGGATAAATGTATTGGATAGTGAGGGAACAAATAAACATATCCATCAGCGCAATTTCGGGGGTCTGCTAAGTGAATCCCCTGGAAACCTGCATCACCACCACTTCAAAAGGTCAAATTCAGGATCTCAAAAAAGGGTACGCCGTGATGGTTCAAACCGGCGTGTTTTTTTCAAAAGAAATGAGTTGTTTTTTCCAAGTCTCATGTGAATGTGGGCAGTTTAGTTTCATCTAGATATGTGTATATGTATATATTCATAGGTATATGTATATACTATCTAAATTAAGACAAGTAGACACATGATACATATGTGTGTTTGTATATATGTTCTATTCTGTAAATAAATATTAGCATATATATATATAAATGTAAAACCATTCAAAGGAAATTGGTATAATTCTGAGACACACCCTACCTGGAGAAACACGGAGTGTTCAAGAAACTTCTGTGACTTTCCGTCGTACTGCTTGCTTGAGGCTTACTAAGCCATCCATATTAAAAGCTTGTCAAAATCATTCTATGATAATAATACTATAATGTGTGAGTATTACCAATCTGGCTTTTGAAAACTTCACCATGAATTCTTCCAATCTTTTCTTGCATCAAAGTCACTGGATGCCAAAGTAAACACTTTTGCTTGTATAAACTGCGTCGTTCGCTCTGGGAGAGCTGTTGACACGAGAGCCTGAGTCGGGCGACCGTTTCATAGCTAGAACAGCCCGAAACGAAAGCAAACCAAATGGAATGTATTTGAAGCCTTGTATGGGAAAGTATACCTATCTTAGAATTTCTTCACTCAACAAAATCAAGGTAGGATAAGGAAACATCTCTTAGGACCATACTCAATTCCCCCCGTGTCAGTTGTGACAAGTTGCTCAGGACCACTTGGATGCTTCTTTTTTTGCGATTTCTGAATATGCACCATCCGAGCTATTCATCATACATATCACCGAGCGTGTTTGATATCTGACACTGCAGTTAATTAGTCATCAATATATCAACTACTCATAGTCCAGTATTGTATGACCCTCATCTACTCTGTTGTAATTCCAAGGTAGTTTCATGTACAATGTACTGCATATACATAAATATATGCATATTTATGTCAGTATATATACACTTCCTGACCCAATGAAGCATTTCAAGTTCAAAGGTTTGAGACATTGATATGTCACATGTCAAACAAATAAACATAAAGTAACCCATCCCTCCTACTGTTTCCTTTATGGACGTGTCATTGCAGTCCCCTCAGATCCCTTGCTAAATCTTTAAGGTCGCCTGCACAAATGACAACCTCCCTGAAACTAACATCGGCCCTACATAACCATGGGAAGTCACCTAACTGAGGTTGTTCCCCTTCCAAATGGCCTAAATGGCGCATACATGGGAGTTGTTAACCACTTACTAACTGGGATGATTCTCCGAGTACAACTTGATGGTTGAAAATGAATTTCCTTTTGGGGCCCAAAGTTTTGGGGAGGGTAATTCTTCTCCAAATTTTATCCTCCTGTTACACCTCCTAAGCTTTTGTCTGTTGTGGCTGGTATTCTTTTTTGAGCTCCTCCAATTGGCTCATTTCTATGAGATTTTTGTGGAAGCCTTCCCTGAAGCCTTCACTCTCAATTCATGATTATATAATGCCTGAAACCAAACAAAAACCAGAGATTCTCCAAAGGTCCACCCCATTTTTTTTGCTGAAAATTTTCCCAAAAAACCAAGAAACAACTCCAAATACAACACCTTTGCTGCAGCTTTAGCATTGGACGCCAAGGGCCATGCCACACCATTGGGCAGCGTGGGGTCAGCCTGGGTGAAATGCCCAGCAGAGCCTCGGTCACAGAAATCGTGGCTCTAAACGACCCCGAAAAAACCCCATAAATGGCCGAAAATATATGGGTAACCGGGGTTATTTCACCCTACTTGAAGGGGATATAACTCTACGTACTTATAGGAGTTGTAACCTTAGTTACACATTTATTTTCGGCATTATCTTCACACCCTGGAAGTGTTATTTTTAACTTGAAACATTCCGGATGGACTTAGGATTGAGGGTTTTCAATCCTGAGAAAATAAGAGGAATAAGAGTATATGACATATAATCCGTTTCTGGCTATTTCTTTGGACGGAATCATTTTCTACTGCTAGGGAAGAAGGATAGATATGGATAGATCATTTCCTATGCCTTAGCTGATGCGAAAAGGTTGAACCTTCCATCTTCTGTGGTTGAATGTAGTAGAAAAGCTAGCAAAAATAATGAACACATTTTGAGATATTCCCGGGCAAATTTAATAGAAATTCCTAAACCTGAATGTTTCTGTTTTGGGGAATTTGGTGACACTTCCCTTACAATCACCACAATTTAGGTTGACCAACCGGCGGTGAACAGTCGTTACAATTTGCCCCTCGATATTCCCATCCAAAGCTGAAACTCTGGAAACCTCATTCACATAGTGAGTGGTGATCATCCCGTAACGAAAGCTTTGTGCTAAATATGGTGAATCCATGTGATTCCAGTTGCTAGCACCCCAGTTCCTAATCATTTAGATGTGCAACTTCCTAAATTGACTGGTAATTTGATGCAAATCTCAACGCAATTTCACTCTAACAACTACCTCACATCTAGAGGGGAGAAAAACCCCTTCACCAAATCATACCCCCAAGACATCAAACATGAGGAGGTATTTGGATGACCACTTATGAAGCCTTTCCCCAAAAGGCTATCTTACAAAGGAGCTACCTTTCCACTTACCATCATTTTTGGTAAATCTATCATCATCATCCTAAACATCTGTCAGGAAAGTTAGGCTTGTACAAAAGGCAATATCTTACCTATATATATATATATATGTATTGGACAATGGCAAATCATCTTCCACACCTCCCCTCTGCAAAAAGTCATCAGGGTTGACCTAGTTCTAAGTGGAGTGATATTTTCCCCCTATAAATGGCCGAAAAAAAAGGGTTTCACTGGGATTCTTCCACCCTACTTTATAAAGGTTATAACTTACAACCCCATTCATAACTATAGTTGGGGCCCACCTTGTTCAAACCGTCATTTTTGCGGGTGATTTGAAATGTTAGTTTCCCAAGTAGCTTTCTTGTCTTTGAGTACCAGGATCCGCATCCTTCTGACCTGAAAATCACTAGAGGCTGAAACAACAGAATGTGTTGTCATAAAAATTTGGCGATATTTGAAGTTGGCCAATGTCTTGTGGTTGCTCATGGTAGTGACTGTAGTCTCACAACATCAACTTGGTGATATATGAAAACGATTGAATTCAACTCTTGCCATAGTGATGTATTTCTTCTTGAACATGATGGCTTTCCATGGCTTTCCATGACCATGATCGGTCTTATCAAAGTGTAATCCCAAATACTGTTTTGACAGGACAAGTTGATGCTAGAAGCAACAACATATTGCCTACAGTTTTGTAGATGTTACCACTGCGGGGGTAAGAGACAGGTTCCAGTGTCTTCCATGAAGCATACACCAGATATCCAAAATCCTCTTACCCCCTCGTCTTTGATTGTCGGTCTTTATCTTGTGGGCCCAAATACCACCTATTGTGTAGCTTATAATATGGGCAGATCTTGGTGTACTCCCAAAACCCTTGCTCAAAACGTAATTTAGAAAAAGTTTTGGTGGAAAAACAAAATCATCCAAATCACATCAGACTCCATCTCATTTTTTCAAAAAAATCGCCTTTGCTGGAAATAATTCAACAGGTCTGCTTTTCACCAAATATCACGAAACCTCCCCACCCCTTTCAATTCTCGCATCCCAAGTTGCTGTGTTTTTCCTTTGGGACGCCATCTTTGGGCTCACCATTGGTATCCTTAGACTCACTGCTATCTACAGGGTGAGGTGGGGTGCAAATGATATCTTCGCACATTGCGGTTGTTCATCAGTTGGTCATTTAATGATTGAAGGATTTGGACAGTTGACGGTTTCACTATGATTTTCTGAAAGTTCAGGATTATTAGTCTTTGGATCCAATCTAGTTGATGATTTCTACCAAATATATGCTCCTGTAAAATGGATCAGTTTCCCAAGGTGAACATGGACAAAACATGTATGAAACCATCACCTAGCAATGAATCTTGTGCGAGTATCATGCTTTGGTATGATGTTTTTGGGTTTTCAAGTCTGTAGGAAAAGCGTGGTATCCAGGCCTTTCAATCCACCCATCCGAAGCACAAGGTGGGCCCTTACGATCGTTTTAAATGGAAGTATAACTCCTATACATGGCCTTATCAATGGGTAACTGGCGTTATAAGTGGTACTGTATAGACCCAAGCTTGTTCAATGTTTTGAGAATTTGGTCAACTTACACGAGGCTAGACAGATTTGCAACCGGAAACATTCATTCCTCAGAGTTTTGTCCTAGGAAAGCGGCTAATGATTGTGATCAAACAAGTCCTATGTGATTTTCGGAGGCTGAAGGGAATGTTAAAAAAGCAAAATGATTGAACCCTATTCAATTCCAACTTCACCATTTCCAGTCATGAGAGTCAATCAATTTCCATCCATCAATTTCCATTTTTTCTTCCAAGTTTCTTTCCCCAAACTAAAGCGTTTGGCTTTGCCCGGTGGAACCGCGTTGTGTCTCGCTTTGTTGGGCCTTTCTGCCCCACCGGCACCGCGGCCGGCCTGTGTCTCCGGCGGTGCCTCCGGCGGCGCCGTGGTTTCCGAGGAACAGGTCGAGGCCTCGGGCGGCGCCGTGGTTGGCGCTTCGGAGATGCGCGGCTTGACGCGGATGTGGCGTTGCTGGCCGCTGGAGAGGTTCCGTTGAACCATCCTGGGAGAACGGGACAGAGGGAAGTGAACTGTCACTAAGTTCAGTTCATATAGGGAGGTTTCTATGTCAGAAATGTAAATATCGAAATGTAAAGATTAAAAGAATGATTCAACAACTTTGAAGGGTGTGGAAGAAAAGCATCACATACCTCAAGAGGGATTCCTGATGATGATTCAGACTGTGAACCTCAATTCAACAGGGGATGAGGGGATGATCATGCGATCCACTTCCTTCTCATTACTAAACACCTCCCACGTAATTTTTTGCCCCATTACCAGTTAAACAAAAAGACACCTATCATTCAATCATACCTGTTGTATTTTCAAACTGTTAACCCCCAACCCTTCTGTTTGCCCACCACCCTCACCCCGAAACACTCAATGTATGGTGTATTTACCAAAAAAAATCCGCCAAATGCAGGCAAATATATCCATTTTCATTGAGCATCTGGGACCGATTGCCCCCCGCCTGCGAAAGTTGATTTGGTATTGTAAACCTCGTGCTTCATACGTCACCTCATCGTGACCTCAGTCGTCGTGATGGTTCCACCCGCCGGGCGGATTAACATATTCCATGATGGATCCATGGGACGAACGGTATAGTTGGTATAGTTACATGCATGAATGGTTGATTTTCTATGGTAAATTAGTAGGTAAATATACCAGTCCCATGGATGGTATGGGCATTAGTCAAATTGGATCATCTTTCCGGGCAGGGGTGAAAATAGATGAAAATAGCAACGAAATGAAACCACTAGATCCACTAGCTAGTACAGCTGCTAAAAGAGAAACAACTGAAGGCAAAATGGCCAACAACCCAATGCAAGAAGACGCGCAGGAATTCCACGAGCAATTTTACATCTAGGGTACCTTGAAGGGGTTAACTCCTGAGGCGTCAATGGTCATCATCCTCGAGACTTGGGACAAATAACAACTAGTTGGCAGTCCATGATGGAAGGACCCGTAAAAAACAATATGTTTTGCTCATGCTTTATGTTTCTAAATACTGTATATCTTATGAAATATACATCTAATGTTGCATAAAACCCTTGTTATGATCATCTGGCTGCAGGTGACGATAACAAAATAGGATGATGGATTTTGAACACAATCAAACTATATATAAACCTACTGACTGACAATGAAGTATCATAAATCATCTCAAACATCAATGCACTTTCCTGCTGTGTTGACGGTAGGAAAAACTCCCAAATAACTTGTCATATCTTGTCATTGTGTGTGACGGTGATTTGAAACCAGCATCACTGTGTCATACAAAACCGCAGGCAGGAAATTTCTATGAATTCACCTTTGGAATGCACAAAAATATTCCAGTTGTGTCCAGCGCATGCGAAACACGGAGACAGTAGAAGGATTCACGCCCAGGCCATTCAAACCTGGAACTATTTAGAAAATTATGTGGTTTAGTAAACTCCTGATCTTTCCCACACATATACCGTGGCCCAATTCTTGAACCGCATCAATCTTCTTGGTGTGTTGATGACCAACAAGTTCATTGCCGCTTCCAAGCAACCCATCATCCATGCACGAATCAAATGTTGCAGCTCCTCCTCCTGCAGCTGAAATCTGTGGGTTTTCGCCAATCAACCTGCCCTGCTGCGAACAACCCACCCATCAGAAACAAGGCCTTATGAAGAGTTTATTAACCATTGGCTTCCCTGAAGAAAGGCACAGTAGATATATTAAACCCTTGTTTCTGAGGAAAATTACGTCAGGGGGAGCCCCAGTTGACCAGTCATGGACTGCAGGTTTTCATAGGACTCTGAGTGAACTGCAACCCACCCAATATAGTCAGCTAGTGATCAATGCAGGAAATCTGATCACTTGAGCTACCCAATATGTTCATTCAGCTTCAGTACATCTGGGTTTGATATTTGGACTAGACATTCTAAATCACATTTAAAGATTGCCTATTATTTTGACACATTTTGTTTGGTTGCGAAAGCTCTACTTCGACGAGTTGCTGACCTGTTTTTGAAAGGTCTTCGTGTTGATCTTGGTGGAGTTTGATTGCTTGTTTTGGTGGATGGCACATTGGAAACACCATGTATAATTTGGATCTACCCCCCACGCAGTAGCAGTCACTTCCAGAAATATCACATTTTTTGTAGGGGGTCCCTATAAACCTTCATTTGCCACTGTTGCTGGGTGAGGGGCAGATCAATGCACAATGTATGATTGAATGCAAAAATAAACATGCGAGAAATACGAAAACGAGAAACAAGAGGAATGTTTCATTAATTTCAGCGGAAAACAAACTCACCCCCAATGGTGATACACAATTGTTAGAACAAAAAAAACTACAGACACACACACACACAGACACACCTTTTGGCAAATCCACCTTATTGGAAAAGAAAGCAACTCCAAAAAAACAACAGGATCCAAAAGGAAGCAATAAACAACGGAAACACCACCCCAACATATCCCAATGTCAAGTATCAAACATCAAAACTCAGGTTGCCCGCTTGATACAGGATCATGATTCCAATCAGTGATTTAAGAACCCCTTCTTCATACACCACCTTTGGACCCCTTTTGTGCCAATGAAAAATACAAAATTTAAGCCCTAAGGATATGGGTGAAACAGCCCCTAAAAAGGTTCCAGGAAACGTTGGTTCCCATGCACCAATCAGGATATGCCAGCCTGCGGAGCGTTTTGGCGTTTTTGTTTCAAAATCAACACCTCGAAATCAGCCCAACTTCCATTCTTCAGTTCCTCAACGCGCCGTTCGGTTCAAGGAACCAACATGGAACCAACATATCCATGACGGATCCATGGGACCAACAGTATATTTGCCTGCATGAATCGTTGATGTTTAAGGTATGTATATATATATATATATAAAGATATTATATCATGCATGGATGGTATGGGTACCAGTACAACATGAGCCATTCACAAAAAAAAACACTGAAGTCTGAGATAGGAGTTCGTGGTTTTCATAACTGGTTGTTCCTTGGAATGGTAGGCAGCTCAATATAAGCCATACCAACAAGCGATTCAAAAGTGGCCAGTGGCTGATTCTTTGTGGGTGCCAATCATACTAAGGGAACGATTCAGACCATCAAACAAGACACAAAAATCTGGGATTTGCGAGGAGGTATGACTGGAATATGAGCGTACCTGTTTGAATGATGAATAGAATGTGAATTCAGTATTGTAACCATTCAATCTCTGTGAAAAAGCATGAGTGAATTTGGAGACCTTTCGCAACTAGGAAGAGAACATAAGTGAACATAATACAAACAAAAAAACAAAGAAACAAACAACCAAACAACCAAACAAAAAACAAACAAACAGACCAAACAGATCCGAAATCACCATCAAATTGTTTTTTTTCACTCCACGAAGACATATATAACTTTGAGCCGCTTTGGTTGTGAGACAATGCGGTAAATAATCTGATTTCACCAACCTGAACAATCCTTGAAAGGAGAGTTTCCTAGTCTGACAATCTCAGTCCAATGATGTAAAGGCACCAGGTCAAAAACAAACATGTCCGAAAGTGATTACACAAAAAAACAAAAAACCTAAAGATCCAACAAAAACACACAAGATTTGACATCATGACCAAAACTTTGCCTGAAAATCAACTGAAGTAACATTCACTTGACTAAGTTATCTAACTTACTTGCCATATCTCCCCCCAGAAAAAAACAACACCCCGGATATCTGCTTAGCTGTGCCATGTGTCCCACTGGTATTGCGTCTTTCCTGCCATTGGTGGAGCTGCTGGAGCCCGCGGCACCACACCCCATTTCAGGCGCTGCGTCGCGCCAGTGCGACGGTTGGTGCGGAGGTTCTGGCGAAAGTCCACGTCGTAGGTGATGTCCTGCAGCCCGGGTAAAAAAGGCGAGGTTTAATGGTTTAACCCGTGGGTTTTACTGGTTGCACCCAGGGGAAATATATCACGTATGGATGCAATCAGTAACATAGCCCAAGAGCAAACCAAAATTGCTTTGAAACCACTCATGATTGATGAATGAGAACATTTTGATTGAAACGAATCAACTTAACAAAAGGCAGAGGACATCGGCAAAACACCTGACTACATTTTCAAATGGGTTGACTTGATTTGTTGGATCTTGTTTAAACAACATCATTTAAAGCTCTTCAGAGGTGAGGTTTTACCACCATTTTGAGAGGGGTTAACAGATAAACGCCGTGGCTTTGGGAGCAGGAAAATATGTAACATGAGACACAAAAGCGCAGTAACATAGCTGTCTGGGAAAAGAACCCCGTAAAAAGATGTGTTTGATTTTCTAAAGGGTGGATGCATACAACCAACGAACTGTTTTCGTTTCCAATTGTTCGGGGTAGTTGGTCATAGGTATAGAGGACAGTTTCTTCAGAGTTTCATGAGTCAGTTGTTTCTGAACAAATTTTCTGGGTGAAAGCACAACAAGCACCGCGATGGTCGCAGGAAAAAGATAATGGTTCCCCCCGCAAAACCTGTTTGTAGATAGCGTGGATGCATTTGTTGTTGTTTAAAGAGCCTTTCTGATCAGCAAATATCCAAGTGACAAGTGGGATAATAGGCATTTCAAAATTTAATCAATAATTTTGGCTCTGCTGAACAGATAATTTCAATTTACAGCATTTTTCACAAAAAAAACATTCTGATGTTGCTCAAAAGTATCCTCTACAACGAGATACTAATAAAATATATCTACAACCGACAAAAGTACTCATCAGTTCCATTCATGCCACAAGGTTTCAATCTGAGAATGCTTTCAGTTTCTTATTTGACTATATTTGAGTTGTTAAGATTCTGCGTTTCTTGATCCCATTGTGTTCAATCCCATTCTGGGGCGAGAAGATCTCAGACTTCGGCCTACCAAAAAAACACAGAAAAAAAATGGGTGAACTCACACGTGGATCTCTCGCACACCTTTCTTCATCTTCCAGGAGTTGCTCCGTAGAATCGGAACAAAAAGGAAAACACAACTCAATTCGGAGGTCCTCTATCAATCTAGAAGCTTCAAACATCAAAAAACGGGAGATCTGTTCGAATTGTTTCAACCACCAAAACAACATGTTTACTATTCAACATCATGACTTGCATGGGCCTTTTGCAATTTCAGAACGGGGGGGCTAACAAAAGAATTCTAATCATAACATCTCATGAAAGATTGGTTGGTTATGGCACTAGGGATTCCCAGTTCCATGGATTGCAACAAACAATGCCTACTAGACAGGGCAGTATTGAGTACTTAGACCGCATTGGCCCGTGTGAAGCCCACTCAAACTTGAAAAACCAAGATCCAACAGTTGCAACAAACAATCAGAGTCAGACTTTGCGTTTGTTTAGTTGCAACTTACTTGTATCATCAAAGACAAAGGCAAGTCGGTCATAGTCCCTCAAAGACTCAGGGATAGTGATGCTTTCCAAAGAATCGCATTGTTGAAAGGCACGGTCCCCGATAGTCGTCACCGACTCTGGGATTGTGATGCTTTCCAAGGAATAGCAACCTTCAAAGGCACAGGTCCCAATGGACGTCACAGACTCCGGGATAGTGATGCTAGCCAAACACTCGCAACCTTCAAAGGCACTGACCCCAATGGCAGTCACAGACTGAGGGATAGTGATTCTTGTCAAAGAACTGCATTTATAAAAGGCACCATCCTCAATGGTCGTCACTGATTCGGGGATTGTGATGCTTGCCAAGGACTTGCAACCGTCAAAGGCAGAGTTTGCAATGGCCGTCACAGACGCAGGGATTGTGATGCTTGCCAAAGAACTGCACCCATCAAAGGCACTGACCCCAATGGCAGTCACAGACTGAGGGATAATGATTCTTGCAAAAGAGCTGCATTTTTGAAAGGCACGGTTCCCAATGGTGGTCACAGACTCCGGGATAGTCATACTTGCCAAAGACTTGCAATGTGCAAAGGCACAGTCCCCAATGACCGTCACAGACTCCGGGATAGTGATACTTGCCAAGGACTTGCAACGGTCAAAGGCAGAGTTCCCAATGGCCGTCACAGACTCGGGGATTGCCACCTTGACCACCTGATTGCACTTTTTGAAGGCTCGGGCAGGAATTTCTGTGAGAGAAGACGGGATGTTGACTTGGAGGAAGCCCTCTTCATGGATTGCCTCTTTTGTTGCCGCTTCAACTTCGTTTCTAGAATAAATGACAGTTACTTCCGATTCAGCATGCAACAGCCCAGCAGACTCCAGTGTCTGATCACCATCTATTAGCAATCCGTCCACCAGGACATTTACTTGTAGGATTTGGCGCTCCGTGAGATCTTCACAATGCTTCTTTTCAAGAAGCATTGCCTTCAAGTCTCTAATGGTGGTTGTCTGCATGACTTCAACCATGAGGTCACCACCTTCTAAGGTCTTCACTTTCAGTTCGCGGAGAATGACGTCCATGGCGGCCAGAGAATCTTCAACAAAATATGGTCGAAGGTTGAGGTGTGTTTTGAACATGTGAGGTGCCTTGAAGTCCACGGCTTCCCTACTAAGGTGCACAATTGAGCAGCTTGGTCTATATAGGGATCCTTATAATGGTTTGTTATATAACTGGGTCCCGTTCCTCATCCCATACAACAAATAACTGGAGGGCCCTGGGTTACTGCTCAAGTGACCAAAAAAAATGGAGGTTCCCTAACTTTGAGCCATAACCATTTGGGACCCTCAAGATCCAAAGGTGGAGTTTCTCCACAGGTGAGGTGTCGAAGATTCTGGTGGTGACATCTAGATGGACCAGCTTTCGTGGAGATAAGGATCTATTATGATCTAATAATGCATGATCCAATACTAGATGAATTTGCTTGAGCCAAGGATTATGACGTGAAGAAACTTCCAACAATACTTGAGCCGCTAATTGAGGGGAAAAGAAACATCCGTCCATATACAAGATAGGCCGGCTTCATGGAGACTTAAACAACTGGCCGGCTTCATGCACTAACCAATATGATCGGAGCATTACTGGTCAGCAACGTTGCACTGAAATCTGCTACACATCACTAAGCTGCGAAACTTGTCTTTTCAAAACCAAAAAAAACTACGTTGTTGGTGGTTTCAACCCGTTGGATCATTTCCCCAGGTGGACGATCACACGTTTTTTTGAAGGATTCCTCACTGGGTTTGGAGCCGCGAAAGGTGTAAAGTGCCACTGGCTCACCACCTTAGTGACCCAATGTCAGCAACCTGAACCGAAAACAGAAGTTACGCTTTGTTAATTAATGTATCCCTAGGGTTGTTTCCCTTCCAAATGGGCTAAATGGCTTGTAAATGGAAGTTACTAACTATAGTTACTAACTGGGATGATCCTCCAATTAGACCCTGGAAGATTAAGGGCTCGAACCTACAAATCAGCCATTTGGAAAGGAAAATGATCTGAACCAAACCTACATGATTATGTGCAAAGTGTTAATCTTCAGGGGTGTCTTTTTTTAATTAATGATGTATCCTCAGGGATCCTGGCTCACCTTGTGGGAATGGCAATGGAACCTAAATATTATGCGTTTCGTTTCGGTGATTGAACATCCCAATCATGATCTGAGAATATGACTGGATGCCTAGGGATATGAAGGTAGGGCTCCTGTCTGGATGGTATTCAGATATCTATTCAGTATTCAGGTTAATAATCAGAATTGCAAGATGTCTGTTCCTTGTTTCACTTGTCTGGCATTTGAATGTGATCCAGAGCAATGAGATGGTTCATCAGGGTTTTGCCCAAACTAGTGAGTTCTGAAAAAAGAAGAACCAGCGAATGTGACATGATATATCCGTAAATCAATTCATTGGTACTATATCCATTCATCAAATTTCTGGGTGTTTTTTCTTCCATGTTAGAATGTCTAAATTAGAGGGAGTCCCCGCATTTTACGACACACTCATGTTCATGTGGAGGTTGGGGTTAGACATCAAAAAGGAGGGGTAGATGAAATACACGGAACATTTCACTCATACTGCTACTGTGTATCTCCCCGCCCGGGAAAGTGAACGTTGGTACTTGTTCCAAATCTACTGTTACACTATTAGTGGCTGGGGGGTGAACCCGACTCATACCTGCGTCTGGCAGAATTCATGTCAATATGTTTCAAGTGATGCATTTTCATTCTCATACCTGCATTGTTTGGACATGTTGGCTTCATGTTTTCAATCCTAATACGATCACCGTTTTCCCTCGGCAGTTTGCTTCCAGGGCATCAGGTTTTTATGTCAAGTGCTGTGTCCAAATGAGGAAACCCTGATATCTTGAATGAAAACTACGTACTGTTGATGGAATAAATCCTGCACCACCTGGCATATATAAAACCCTGTAAACAATACGAAAAATAATGGGATAAACTAGCAACCTCAACTGGTGAACGCCGGATTTCTGAACCATCCACAGTATTTTCCTATGAGATTTCATAGCTGTCTGAAAAAACAATAGAGATAATGAATCCGGGTGCTTCATTTGAGTTGCAAACGTTGGGGGTTGAACCAACCCAATGAAAAAGTATGCGCAAGTCAAAATTGGATCATGAAATCATGAAACCCCGAGAAATCGGTGAACATTCCAAAAATGAATGGAAAACCACCACCTAGTATACATACATAATTGATTGTTGGGGGAATTAACCAACCGAGATTGCCAACCAACTAGGTTTCCGCTGGTTGGTTACATAATTTTTAGTTGCCCTTATTGCCCACCAGCCCGTCTTTGGGGTGGCTTACCTGCCCAGCAACAATTTTGGGTCCACCAAGTCACCATAGTACGCAGATGTCAGTGTTTCATCCACATCCACAGGAAGCGCCTTTTTGGCATTAGCCCGCAAGTTGCGAAAGAGTTCTTAGCTTCTAAAGTAGCCTTCATTTTGGGAGCTGCTGGGGATTTTTCCCCCTCCTAAAAAATTAACAAACAAACCGTAACCACTACACTGGCGCCAGTTTCTGTCAAATTCTTCACCCTCCAAAGCTGAATAATGCTGAGTTTTTTTTGTTCACGACGGGATGGACGTTTCAAGGCCAAACTTCAGGATGCACAAATCACTTGGGATATGACAACTGGCACTGAAAGTTATGAACAACCCAAAGGGTCTTGTGGGTTTAAAGCTGCCAAGTCTGTAATATGGAAATGACGGGCAGCTTGATTTTCTTTGGGTTTATCTCAACTTGTACCCCTTATATAAACCAATTCGATGTATCTGGGTACATGTAGAATAACTATTTGTTCATCTAAAACAATTAAGGTGCTCAGCATGAGCTTTTGTGTATTTCATTCAATTTTCTGCAAAAAGTCTGGGTCAATGAGTTCTTTTGGGCGCCAGGTTCTTGGTTTACCCTTCCTCCTCATGGTTCAGTGGGGATTCTAGGGCCCAAAGGAAGATAAGTTTACCCTGTGGTGAAAATAGATGGGGATCGCCACTCCCAAAAAAAGGTGGCGATTGTTTTTTGGGCCATGATGAACCAATACGTAGGAGTTGTGGCATCTACTTTCCAGATGGTATAGTCTTCAAAAGGTAGTACCGTATTTGTCACTTCCATATCTTCCATGATTGTTGGAGAATAAGTAAGTCCCAATTGAAACGTCACTACACCCCTGATGTTTAACAGCTCCCCCCTAAAACACAAAGATGGTTGGTGCCAGGCACCCTTTCCTTTTGGAGATGGTAACTTTTCAAGGGGCTATGTTAAACCTTCAAGGTGGGCCTCAACCAGCTATAAATGGGGTTACAACCCCCTCTTTAGTAGGGTTACAACCCCAATGACCCATTGATTTTCGGCCATTTATAGTGGGAGTGCTTTGCGAACTCTACCCCACTTCCTCTTCCTGGTCGCACCTCCCAGGTATCTGGCGACGTTTCCTTAGGGCACTTTGCTGGTGTTGAGGTCAGTTACCAGGCTGTGTTATCAGTTCAGGGACCACATGGGATGTAAATAATGGGATAAACTACCAACCTCAACCAGTTCCTACCAACCTCAACTGGTTAGCCGGATTTCTTCCATCAACAGTATCACTCAACTTACTATCCCTAGATATCCAAAACACCTCCTCAGAGGATATTGGAACACCCAAAACATATCTAAAACACCAAACCTCAGAAGCTATTTGGATGTCTAAGGTATATTCTAACTAGCAGCTACTACAATCGTTTTGGTCTTTTTTAGGTTGGGATCCAAATATCTTCTCTGACGTCTTAAGGGCTTGGATGTCTTTGGAAAAACACAAAACTTTAATTTGCTGAAGATGCTAGGGATGAATAGGGAAAACATGGACATAACATTCCGATTCCAATTCCGATTCCAATTCCATTGACTGGATGCCTTTGGCAGAACGTGCAAAAACATCAAAAAAACAAGTCCAAATCAATAAGGCTGAGCTTCTTTTAACAACCCCCCCGGACCTTGGTGGCATCATTGAAGCCTGTTGGCCACTAGAACTTGGTGGACATGTTTGTCGGTCTTTGGGTACTGTATATAAGTCAAGTTGTAGGTCTGAAAAAAGTCAATGATTCAGAAATTCCAGAACTCACTGAGTTGAGGTAAATGTCATTTTTAGTAGGAAAACCCATGGTTGTTGGGTACCACCATTTTAGGAAACACTCATATGTATATAACATAAATTACACTGTTTTTTTAATAGGGACCCCGGCTCAAAGAATTGGATCCTGGTTTCTAAATGGATCTAATAATTACCGCCCTCCTTTAACGATTTCATTGGAGAGCGCAATGCATGCATTTTTTTGGGTCAAAAAATGACTGGATGCCTTTTAAAAAGAAAACAAACTCAGCAAACTGAGCCAAAAAATATCAAAACCACAAAAAAGTAATCATGATTTGAAACTGCAAGTTCTTTGAACAAAAAAAGTACGGTAAATTAGTAGGTACTGATATACACAAATAAATATATATATATATATATTGGTATACTATCTCATGGTAAAGCAAGATCTACCAACAATACATGTTAGCCTTCAGAAATTCGCCGCAAAATCCAAGTATCCAACAGCCATCCATAGGACGTCTTTGCAGCCTTTCCAGCCTGGTCATCTGCTGCTGCTGCTTCCACTGCAGCTGGCGCTTCCACGACAAAGTCGTTGTCCACGTCGTCACGAGGTGGTTCCACGTGGATGACATAGCTGGAGGAACTGCCACAACCCATGGCATAGATCTATATGGAGTACATGTTTTGACACAAGGTTTCGAAAAATGTACTAGAACATGTGATCTTTTTCTACTATAACATGTATAGTCTGTTGTTTAGAGGAGTCCTTTTCCATTACCAAAACATACCGAAACTTTGTCTGTGTGTGATTGACGTGCTGTTTCCTAAGATTCCGTCCGGAATGGGAATGGAAGGCCATTCCCAAGAACATCATGTTGGCATCCAACAAATGGTATACCAACATAAAATTTAACATGGAACTTGCAAATCAGCTATTGGAAACAAAGGAAAACCACTAACCACCTTTGGAACCATTTGCCGAACCATGACTTTGGGTACAAGATCTTAGTTTTCATGGTTTCTTTTGGGTTTAAAAAATACAGGTCAATTTGTTGTAGAAAGGGGCAGGAAAACACATATTTATATAACCACTCCATCTCTTAACCGGTGGATAGACCTTGACTTACAGTGTCATCAATCAATGGTGGTGACTGTAATGGGTGATCATTCCGTAGTGATACAGTCAAAGCTCATCCAACATTGAAACGTCAAAGCTTATTTTGCACAAATAATTTTGGCTTGATTTTCTGTCAGTTTGAATTTTGAGCCACTCAAATCGTTTTGCAGGCTCGTCAGTGCTTGCACTAGTTGGATCCATATGTGCATGGCCTTGTGTGTCATCGGAGCGACCATCCAAGTGGTCGTTTGGTATGGTGGGATATCCATTTGGGTTTGCTAGATGGTTGAGTAACTGCTAGTTTTGTGGGGTAAGAACTGCCAACAGAATTGAAAAACAAGTGTCTGTGGGTTTGGTCGATCGAAAGCCCAGATTCACGCCTGCTCCAATGACATCAATCAAACGTTGTGTACCACTGACGCCACTCAATAAACTGTCAAAGGACTGGGCCTCTCCTGGTGGTTTCAACCCGAAAGGTACCAGCAACCCCTGCTCCCTAGTGAAGGGGGAAGACTGGATATTTTTCCCGAAAATTCTGAAGTTTTCTTGCTACGAAAAACAACCAAAAATGCTAAACTGTTGCCACCCACTTGACAAAAAACATGTGATCGTCAAATCTGATCATTTCTCCGTGTTTTTGGCCGGAAGAACCAAACATAATTGAAACCACCACCTGGTTATCTGTTCTCAACTTAATGGTTGATTGGTAGCTACCAGGTTGGTGGTTGAGCCTATTTTAGGAAGATTACCCAAGTAATACTAACGTAAAATAGTTGTTTGAAAGGTGTGATTTTGTCACCTTTTCAACCTCGCAGGCCTTGTGGTCTGAATGATTTGGGCATGCTCTGTGTCATGGGGACATTATCAAACAAGAAGTTTATTCACGAAGATCGCAAGTCGGGAAAATCATGATGATGTCTACATCATGGGTAGGGATTCCATGTTTAGTGTTGCAGTGTAGTGGTATACCACTAAGCTTCAAGCAGGTTCATCGCGTATGTACCAGGTATTGTAAACGAAGCAGCAAACCTCACAACCTCTGAAAAAAGGAGAAATAAATCATTACCCTCCCTCAAAATAAAATAGAACCTGACAATAGGCCTTCCCCAAAAGGAAATTCATCTTCCATCCATTGATTTTCAGGGGCTAGGTTAGTTTCAGGGAGGGTATCATTCTCTACACTGCACACCAATTAGTGATTGAGTCATCAAGCTGTGAAAAGTTGATGCTCTTCCCACAAGTTGCATCTTCTGATTTGAGCGGTAGAGGGCATTCCATCATAGATGCTGAAATTCATTATTGCAAGGTCTATCAACAACCAACCCATAATTAGGTAGTATAATCCTCTAGGTTGACTTGGATAGCCAAGTAGTTCAAGGTGTTTTTTGAACACTGCTCATTTCTCTCATGCAACCAAAACATGTATTTCTGGATACCATCCTCCAACCAAAAAATGCGTCGCAATACAATCGTTCAATGGATTCCTAAACATGAATCCTGGAGGCACCACTGAATTGTACTAGAAATTTATTATTACTAAATCCTGTAATGAAATCACATAGAATTTCACATTGCCCTCAACACCATCAAAACCAAATTCCCACATTTTTTTTAAAGAAAAACAATTGTTTTTTTTCAAGACCATTCAAAAAAGATGATCTTCTTGTTTGGATATCCGGAAAACCACAACAGCTTTTCAAAAACCGTGGCCAGTGGGTTGATTTACCGACCAACAATCCTTCATTTATCTGGTTTGTATTAAATTCGAATTGCAAAACTTAAAAACAACTAAAACCCACAAAACATCTATACATGAAGATCTTTATAAATTCTTCAAAAGGGCCCTTATCAAAAAACCTCAACGTTGAGCACCGGACCTAACCTCCCCCGTTTTGTGGCGGACCTCCTCCATACCATCGTACTGCTGGAAAGTTCCAAAGTTGTCGTAGGAGTTGTCGTGAAGCACCCAAGGGAACATGAAGACAACTCAAGGACTCCAAGGTCTCAAGGGGTGAAAAAATGGATGTTCCCAAATGCCTTCATGGGATGGGGAATGATTTACCTAAAAAGTAGAGATTTATTTCTAAGCAACTAACAATTCCAAGGAATTTTAGTAGGGAATTTTAATCAACTGTCTTTGACTGATATATTTACCTGCATGTTGGTAGGGATGTTTAATCAACAATTTGATTCTTCTAGTAGGGAATTTTAATCAACAATTCCAGGGGCCAGGGGGCTATAATTTCAATGGTTTTGGTATATTTACCTACATTCGGACTGGAGCACGAATGGTTTGTTTGCTTCTTTAAATCGATATGTATGTATTTCAATCATATTTTGCAGATCGTTTTAAAGATATATGTTATAGTTATATATATATATATATATATCACAGAGATCCATATTTAGAGCAGAATCCAATCCCACTAGAATGGGATGGGGCTGACAATCCCTACATATGTACATATTGAATGTCAAATCAGATTTATGGTACGTATCATAGATATCTATAAAATATTTGTATATTTACATTCAATATCCAGTGACCTATTATTCCTATTATTACAGTTCGCACCTGAAAATGGATGGTTTCCAATACGATCGTTTGGTTTTGGGGCCCGGCCTATTTTCAGGTGTTTTTGCTGTTAGTTTCAAGGAGGGCACTAAAGTGAAAAGACAAAGCTGCAGATGCTCAAGGTATATTTACCTACATTTGCCCCCAACACTACCCAAGCTTCCAAGATGATATTTTGAATATATTTTGGGTAGGCCTTTTGGTGACCAAATGCCTCCTGAATTTTGGGTATTTGAAGCACTATAGTGGTTGGTAACCATGGTGATCGCAACTCCCAAAATCGTAATGGTATCCTGCTTTACCCATACCATCCATGTATGGCATATTTACCTACCATTTACCATAAAAAGTCAACCAAATGCAGGTATAAATATACCATACATGGATGGTACCCTCTTGGAAATTAACATATCCCCTCCCAAGGCACTTTTGAAGATGATTTTCCTTTTCCCCAGGTTGGATAATATGTTAGTTCCCTGGAGGGTATGGATTATAAAATGTCTATAGCATTGTCAACCCCTTCGGAAGGTGGGATGACCTTCCAATGAGAATGGGAACGATGACCACATGCTGTGAGCAGGTGACAAACTCTTGGGTCATGGAAAGCATGTCGCATCATCTACCGATATCTGCCTTTAAAAGGGGATATATATATCATATATCCAATAAATACCCACTATATAAGGTGTATATGGGTTTGATTATTAAGGGTACCATCCCAAGGGTACCACCATTTTCCCTATGACTCTGGATAACCTCATGATTGCTTCATCTACTTAACCACCATGGATCATGGTTTTTGATGGTTTCGGTGGCCAGAACACATGTGCAAACACGAACTACCAACCCCCACAAAAGCTACCCTGAAAAAATGGAAATTCTACTCAACCATGCCATCCACGAGAGGTCTCGGTTTTCAAAAACACACACTTTCATGAACTCCCCAACACATCTTTGAATGATCAATTGGACTTATAAATCTTAAACTCAAAAAGTATACATGCACATTCATTAATGCTTATGTTTTTACAGGATCAAGATTGACAAACATATACCTACATATAGAACATTATACTGTGATAAAAAAAATGTAAAATAATGTAAATCATTGTAAATCTAGTATATGAATGTAATCAATGTATAAATATATTATATATATATATGATGTAAATGATTCCCTTCCGCTCCCTTCAAAATATCTCTATCAATCAACTTGGGTCCCCCCAAATTTCCCGCACCTCGCCCTGGACGAAGAGTTGCGCCAACAAGGTCTGCGTGGCATCCAACGTGCATCTTTCGGTCAGCTGCAAGGAAGGACCTGGTGGTAAATTTGCGGCCGAAAATTAAGGGAAGCCAATGGTGAAAAAAAGGTCCATTTTTTCACTATAGTTGGTGGTTTTGAGTTGAACCAAGCCATCCTGAAAAAAAAAATGGGCAGTCGTCAAAATTGCATCATTTTTTCCCCAGGTAACTAGGGACCCTGAAATTCCAAAAAAATCTTTGAAATCACCAGCGTTTACAATAATGGGATCCCCTATCACCCCCCCTTAACATAGACCCCTTAAAACTTACCGGGCCCCAAAAGGAGAGAGGATTCGTTTTTTTTTCAGCCGAGTCATCAACCTCCGGGGGTTACATTAAACCTCCGGGGGTCTTAAGTGTTTGGATACGTGGATGCATCCACGCATCTAGGATGCAGGGTAAAAACCCGGGAACAAAATATCACATTTTTCTGGCTTTATAACTGGGAACAACATTCACAGGAAAAAGGAAAACCATCCGAAATTTCAAAAGTTCCGGCTGGATGGGCAATTGTTTGTTCGTTCCAGGTACCTTTTGACCTAACCAAAGGCTTCGCAAATCTTAGAGCTCTTAGGTCCCAAATTGCTAAGGGTTCACAGCGTTTTCGTGGTTTAAAAACCCGCGAAAAACTAACATGACAATGGAAAAACAACAAGTTGAAGATGTATCTCCGGTTAAAAAATGGTGATTTTCCATTGTCATGGTAGTTCTCGGGGGTGTACATGATGTTACCTCAAAATTACATCCACTAGACTCAAAAGGGTCTTAGTCTGAGGGTCTTAAGGGACTACCAAAAGTTTTGCCAAGCAAGCATGAGGCACGGAAAGAAAAACATCAAAAATAAACAATAGGCAAAATACCATTCCAATGACATACTGGCTAGTTCAGAACAGAAGGGTTCATAGTGGATGATTTCAACATGTCCATAAGAAATGGCAGTTGAATTTCTCATCATGAAGGATTTGAAATCAATCGATGAGGGTATTGAGTCCCTGCTCCAATGAAAGTTGAAGAAGACTTTATGAACCGACAATTCCTCGACATGTTAGGATTTATTGCCTAGAGCTGGATCTGCTCCAATCCGGCGGTTTCACAAGTTAAAAAATGTATAAACACCACACACAATCAACAGGGAGAATCCAGATGATGCTGCAAGTGTGGATTCAAGTATGTTCTGAGTATAACTTGCAATCTTACCTCAAAGTTTTCAATTCTCATCATTCCCCAAGTTGCAAGAATCAGTTCATCTTGCAACGATTTCCCCATCCTAAAGCACCAACACTCCAACGCAGTCGTTCCCCACCGGAGATATTGAAGCCATGTGTTGAAGGCACTTGAAGGGGTCCCAATCCCTACTTATCTACGGCAATCGATTGCAGAACATGGCAATCTGATACAAGCCTCAACTTAGCAGCGATGGACACTGTTCTTGCAAGTCAGCAACTGTTCCTTCTCCTTGGAAAAACTAATATACATCTGCTTCCTAAGGCCCTTGATTATACATGTTAAACTGCACCCCCTGCCATTGACAAGTCATTGATTTTCCTCACCGAACTTCAACATTTACAAAACCAGCAGGTACACTCTATGAGTAGATGCAAAATAAATTGTGTTTTTTAGTCCCAACTATCATCTGCACCAAAAGTGGCTGGCAAAAACGTGCACCAACCCAACACATGTATATGATCCCAAATTTTTGACGAGTGCCATCATCCAAGTATTCCCATTAACCCCCTGGTGCCTAGGAAGATGTTGCCATTAGGCGTCAAGCCCACAGCTACCGCTCCATCCCCAAGGCGTTTTGAAAGGAAGGGCAGCAGCTGTGCCTGTTGGCACCGCAAATTCACCGAGTTGAGGTTGGGAGTTTTCCCAAGATTTACAAGGGTTTAAAGTAACTCCCACAAGGCCCGGGGCCCCCGGGTTCCCTACTATTTCCGTGGATTTATCCCTATACCCATTTTACAACCATGGGTTTTTCATAGGGTTTGTTGGGGTTATAAACTACATTATAAAGCTAGGGGGGCCCCTTCTTGCAGGTGGTGTAGGATGTTTTTTCCATCAACAGTATCATCAAACAATTTTTGAAGAACATATTTTTCAATGATACGGGGTTCTTAGACTCAGTTGTTTCTACTGAAAAAAACGTTTCGAGGGAGTTTGTTAATGTTTTTCCTGATGTTCCTACACCAAAATCACCGCATGTTTCTGTTTTCTGCAAATTGTACATATCATAATCACATAGCACTCCTAGATGAAATACAATACATCAGCCAATAATCACAAAATGCGCACTCTCAGGAATACAATGTCTGGAGAAATCCGATCCTAAACCATCTGACGATTGGAATGGCATCACGTGACGTTACACAAAACATGTACTCCCCCGAAAACTAACATGTCCCCTGAAAATCAATGGTTGGAAGATGTATTTCCTATTCAAATAGTCCCTTTTTTCGCGGACATCTTAGTTTTCAATTTTCCGTAATTTTTGTATAAATTCCAGGTACTGGAGTCAAATTGACATTTGACTTTGGACATCATGATTCCCCACCAGAACTTCGACCTGCATTTTGTGTGTAGGATATGGTCAAAAAATGTCAAAAGTTCTCACCTCAACTGGTACCTAGAAAAAAACACGACATGTTTTGGAAGGATCATTTGATCCCAACCATTTCCCCAAAAAAGCGGAATATGATTCTTGTTTGTTCATTGTGGGTCAGCTATCTTCTTTTTTTGCAGGGCCTTTCTTTCCCGAGGTTGCCAGAAGAGATAATTATTGCATTTTTTTCCCGCCAAACGAGTCACTTATATTGAATATATCTTGATACACATGCAACCCAAGGAGTACAAGAATATCCCAATCCCGATACTCTCCTATAAACATAGGCGTGGAAAATCCCCGTTTGTAAATGCCACCAGTGGAATTTCCACTCAGCTATGTCCCATACCATCCATGTATGGTATATTTACCTACATTTGGTTGATTTTTATGGTGCTAAATATACCATACATGGATGCTATCGGTGTTAGTTACTGGAGTGCAACCCTATCCCCCCATCATGTACCCTGTTGCTCATCCACTCGAGTCGTTGAGTTTCCACACAGTGCTCATTTTGAGACGTTCCTCTAAAGCCTGGAGAAGCGATAGATCATTTTAGTGGGGACGAAACATGGGAGTTAACCAAAACGGTTGTGCCGTTTCTATATAGAGGTGGGATATTTGATTTCCAACCATTTCATGACTCGTATTGTTTTGCATATTAATAATGTTATGTTCTCTCATGAAGCTACATGTTTGGTGCTTGATTTTTTTAATGCTCCCCCCAAAAAAAAACGTGGTGTTTGGGATCGTCCACTTTACCTGCAATATTACGAAACTTCATTCCCCAGGGGATCTTCCCATCCCCGCATCCCCTACCTCTCGATGCTTGGCTTCTACCCGCCATGGGCTGCAGTGCAGTTGCTGGCGCAGTTCTGGCAAACCACCTGGGATGAGAAAAGTCGACCGAGGTTTTGCTACAGCAATGGGATCCATGGCGAATCCCAAAACAAGTGACAGCTGCAACTGAGAGTCCCTATTGTCTGAGCTTCGATTTGAGAGCAAGAAAAATTGGTTGGCTTTTACAACAGTGATGCAAACAATCATCCAACACATAGTGTCAGAAAAACAAATGGCAATAAAATCAAAATGATTAAAACAAAAATCTATGCAAACTCAAGTAAAACAAAAGCTGTTTTTGAAGTTTGAAGGATGATCCTTTTCCTTCAATTTAGCACACGCCTTCAAACGCCATTTTAGGGTTTTGGTGAAATGCTGGGCGTTTGATGGTCATGGTGGATCCAAGTTTAAGACCCTAAATCTGCCAATTATATCAACCAGCACCTTTCAAAGGGGTGTCAACTAAACCCTAAGGCATGATGAATTGACATCCTGTACCGGAATGTCATTTGGCACCCCTTTTGAAGGTGCTGGATTTTTTTTATCAGATATACACAATACATGGCATATTTTGTCTAAATATAAACACATAATTTACTGGATCTGTCTCAGTAAACTAGAATAAGATGTTTGTCTGTTGTTGCCCAATCCGGGTAAAACAACACTACTTGGGAACATCATCCCAATTAGTAAGTGGTTAGGATCACCTCGATATATAAGCCATGAAGTTCGGCCATTTGGAAGGGGAACCACCCGATCCTTTGGGGACAAAAATGATCACCATGCTTATGACCCCACGTTTTTAGTCGTTGGGATGATCCTCCAACTTCAGGTCCACCTAGCATCCGAACTCTGCGGATTTTTTTTGTTTAGAGCCCCAGTGTGTATCATTTCAATGTATAAATAAATTTAAATGTATCTATACATACTTGGAAAATCAAGCCATGAGCCTAAATTGTTGGATTTTTTTGTCGTCTTTGGTTTGTCTTTGGTTGACTTAAATGTAAATCTGTTATATCATAAGTCTAATCCTTCATACCCTGGAACAAAACGCAAAACTGAATGAAGATATACTTCTGCGTTTGAATATGCTTGTAAAGAAAGGTTGTAATGGGCCAACTTCCCAGGGTTTTCATCAATTTCAGGTAATAGGCTCAATGGTAGTATAAATCTTTAATTCTTGGTTGAAAACACGACAATCGCACCCACGATGTGTCTCTATCATACATAGATTGGGATGGGGTTTCTCCACCCAGACTCGTGGCAAATCAAGGTCTGTATAGTGCTATCCTCCAGCCCTTAAAACAAAGAGGTAATGACCCTGATGGTTACACCCCTGAAGATTAACATGGAACATAATCATGGAGGTTTGGAAGATCATTTTCCTTTCAAAATGGGTGATTTGTAGCTTCCAGCCGTTAATCTTCCAGGGTGTACTGTTGCCTGCAGCATGCCAGGAATCCAATTTCCTCCTCTTGGTCATCTTCCTGTTTCGACAAGCTGCTGGGCAGCATGTGCCAAAGCTTCTGGCCAG